>MNCI01035712.1:247876-306662 GCA_015680685.1 Gnetum montanum
TAAATGAAACCACGTGCTGCAAGGTTTATCCAATCAAGTTCGTCTTTATTGCCGTACACAACTTGGGTTCAGGTTTACAAGTTGCTCGAATAAAGAGCCGTTCACTCTAGGACTCCTACTGCGGGCACATGGGAAAAATTCTAACTCTGGAGTGATAAATCTGCCAGAGCTTCGCTACTTCTAGCCAGGATTGGGAAATGAAGGAAGTGCCGCCTCTTATTTATAGATATGACGGTGGGACGCGATATCGTGTACACGATATTGCAGGGTAAGACGCGATATCGCGTACGCGATATCGTGTACGTGATATCGCGGCGCATGCAGGTTGCGTCTCATCAGTCATACTCATGCAAATTACTAACTACAATAAAAATAAATTAACTAACTAAGTTCATAAAATTAAATAACATTAAAGTAAATTACAAAGAATGCAAATTAAATTAATATGTCAAGTGCTGCAATAAAGAAAATGAATCTTGATTTTATTGCCATCATGAAAATGTATTCAAGTACATATCCACTCAAATAAATTTCATTCAATCTACTTGGTTCACATTGTAGACACTTGGTGACTTTTACTAACTTTTACAAAAATAAATTGTAATAGTCTAAGTAAATGAATGATCAAATGGTGTCATAATTACAATGGGTATTTTCACTTATATAGGCAAATACTATGCTTACATCAATGCTAATGCATTGACAAAATAGAGCATACATGGATACTAATGTATCAACATGATCCTTTAAAATGATGTTCATCATATGCTCATGACTGACTAAAAATTTGGCATGACCCTTTGAAACAATGTTTATTAACATCAAAATATTTGTGTTTTCTATTCTCAATTTCGTTACATTTGCATTTACTTTGACCAATTACTCCTACTAGTGATTACAGTATTCCTCAATGATTCTCTCTGCTTTTTCACCTTAAGCAATCTTTGGTCTCTTTTTCTAGGTTCTTATTCATATTATTTAGTATTACATCAAACATGGATACATCCTAAGTAGCCATCTTCTTTTTTATCTCCACTTCTTGTTCAAAGGTCTCATCACTTATTAAGCCATGCTAGAGAACCATAGGATCAAACAAGCAAGCTTTCCATTGCAAAACTTTGGCTACCAGATATTGGTTTAGAGTTGTAGTCTATTGGAGTTGCACCTTAGTGATAAAAATATGAAATGTTACTTATAGGTGTAGAACCTGATGTTTCCTCACTGCTTGCTGGCTTATCTAATTGATCCTTCTTTGGTGGCACTAGTTTAGAAACTTTTGTGTAGGAAGCATTCTGGGCTTTTCTTAGAACATCATTTGTGTATCCTAGAATCTCCACATGTTTGCAAAACTTTCTAATTAGGTAATGGAATGGCAGTGTAAGTTTCCTTGCCTTCTTTTCTTTGAACATTCTTTGGATCTCTAGGAAGAGAAAATGTGCTATGTTGGCATTAAATTTTTCCATGAGAATTGCACTTCCTCTTACTACATAAGTAGAGATCCTATTGAGTCTCTTGGTTGGGAATAGGTGATAAGTTCCAATCATGGAATAAATCTTCTCCTTAGTAGTTAATTCACTATAATCCTTGTCCTCTTTCCCATAGGCTCTTTATAGCCATAGCTTCTTTATGTCTATGTTAAACTTGGTGGATATTTGCACTACATTGGCTTTAACATTTGGGATGTTAAGTGCCTTGGCAATAGTGTCAATAGAATAAGACACCGAGACTCCTTCTATCTTAATGATTGCATGATCTTGTTTATTTCTCAAAAACTAATATACCTCTCTTAGGTACATTTCAACATTACATGAGAGAGTGGTCCATAGAAGAGAGGCTTGAAGTTGAGTTTTATGCTCTCAAGAGCAAGCTTCATGAATGGTCAAAAATTTAATTCCATAATTACTATGGACATGATGGATTTCTCCTAAATGGCTTAGAGGCATTCTACCAATAGCATGAGGTGTTGCCTTTATTATGGTGCTAGTGGTGCCTCTACCTCAAATTGTGTAGATTGTTTTGTGGTAGGAGTTTGTTGATGGATATTAAAAGATTGGACCTCCTACTTTGCTTCTAGCATTTGTTCTCTAGCTTAACCTCTTCTTTAGCCTCTTAGTCTCTTACTTCTAGGCTATGAGGATCCCTTTGTTGCAAGTCTCTTTGGAGTCATCTACAATCATTAAGAATTTTTTTGAGCATATCCAATGATTTAATAGGTTTTAATAGCTCATAATCCTTTCCCAGATCCTTGGTTTGATAAAATTTTTATCCTTATTATTAGTTATGGCTCTTATTATGATTACAAAGTTAGAGAAATTCAAAAAGAAACCCTTAATTATTATATCTTTGATTGTTATGGCCTCTCACAGTTATCATTTTCTTGTTTATTATACCATTGAGTGGTTGGCCAAGAGAATTGGTCAAGTCCATTGATTTTTATTTTATTAGTTAATTAAAATATTCTTATTTAGTCTTATACTTACCCTTAATATTTTCTTCTAGTGTTAGAAAACTTTTGGCTCAACTTTCCTTATCTACACACAATACATCCCCCCACACTCGCCCCCTCCTCCCCCACCACATGCCATAACTAAGTTCAGCACTTTGGGATCAATAAGATTCTAGAATCAAAGAAATTAGGGTTGTGGTAAGGAAGTTATGTAGCTTGAAAGTTCAAATGTTACAGCTCAAAAAAGTTGCATGAACTCCCCTATCTTTGAAATGGTAGAATGAAAACAAGTTCTAACTCCTTGTGTGTATATGTAGATTTTTATTAGTATGACATTGTAGATATGACATCATAGTTGTGATGTCGTAGATCATACAACATCTTAGATGCGATGTCATCACTGGAAAATTTTGGATTTTTGGTGGTTTTTGATGAAAAAATTGAGTCTATTAGATAGTTTAAAAGATGTAGAGGTTTTTTGAAGGATATTTAATCATAGATGATGCTTAAATTATGAAAACTTGATATTTGAAGATCATCAAGAAGGAATCTTCAACAAAGAAGGTCAATTAGACATATATGAGATAGAGTGAGAATTTTCAAAAGTATCATCAAATACAAAAAATTAGGAAAGTAAACATTAATGCTAAAAGCATCTTGGATGCACAAGATGACATCAAATTGGTCATCAGGTGATAAAGTAAAAATTTTGAGTTAATGCGATATCATAACAATGATATCGTATCAATGATAATGTAGCACATGCTATTGCATTGTTGATACGATGTTTTGGGATGTGTGCAACCCTATAAATATGACACTTGGCTACATAATCAAGTACAAATTCATTTCCATAGTAATAGAACTATTCCAGTTTGATTTCCTAGCCTTAGACTTAGCGAAAGTGAATGTCCACTGTGTGATGTGTCATAGTTGAATGGAATATTTATTCAAGAAAGTTGTACTTGGGCACAAGTTGTAAATGTAAATAAAGATCGAGATTATTTCCCGTCATTGCAGCATCACTTAGTTTTATTCATGTTTACTTAGCATAATGTTTACTATTTTACTAGTTTAATACTTTACTTTCGTATACACTTTACTTTTACTTGCTAATAGTAAGCGAAATGGATATGATTGATTTTGTACATTAAGTGTGATTGTTTGGTAATCCCAATAGTACTATCGCTTGGTTTTTCCCAGTACTATAATACTTGGTAATCCCAATGATGATTACATGAGTCTAAGATGTGTTTGGTAAACTAGGAATGACTATCCATCATTATATGCTAGAATAGATTTACTTGTGATTACTAAGATTTAGAATTTTTTTCCACCTTCATCATGTTTATGCTTAGGAGTTATAAGAGCCCAACAACATCATCTATCATATGCCTCACTATGAGTTAAAGCATACGTTTAACTTTCACTAACTCAAAGTAAGAAGATAATGATCATGAACTTCAACTCAATTACTAGCATAATAACATTGAACATCTATAGATTATGATTAGGTCACATGTGAACACTCGTGACTTACATGGTTAGGTGTTGGATTGCTCCACCGCTCATCATTAACACCATTTCTAGGAAAGTGTCAATGTGTGTTGAGTAATTGATTTCATAAAGTTCATTATATTTGAAAACACAAAGTTAATTTTCAAAATTTTTTAAATTTTTTTTAATAACACACATCACTTAAGCATTAAAATTACCACATGGATTTAACATAAAGGGAAACAATGTCACTTGCAAGAGAACTAAAGAAGAATTATGATAGAAACCATGATGACAAAGACTGTAGTGCACCAATGCAAATAAGTGTTTCATATGCTCATGAAGATCTATACTATCTTGACTTTACATTCATCTTTCATCAAGATGAAAAAATTAGATGGAGGAACATGTTGGACAACATCATCTTACCATCAAAGTATTCCATACCACTCATGTTTCAAGAAATCCTTAAGAAGATCAACCTAAGTCATGAATAAGATAGATACGGAGTCACAGAGAACATGACTAGGTTATACTAGTAATAAAGGCCCAGGCATAGAGGGATGCCCTTATGGAGCTAAACATGAATAAGAGAAGGAAAAGAAAGTTCCTTAGATAGTTTTCATGAAGGAAATTAAAGACACTTCACTCCAAGCTAACAAATTTCATCTACTTCAAAGATCTCACTCTCATACTCTGGTCATACACGTTAAGGATCCTATTAACATAAAGTTTAAGTCAACTCTTGTAGAGTACCTTGAAAGGAATGCAAAAGACTCAAGACATAGGCAGAGTTCAAGGCCTAGAGCTTTTGATGATTCAAAGGGAAATGAATCAAGGAGTCACCAAAGGAGAACAAGCCTACACTATTCTCCCATTGCTTCCTCCACCTCTTCATGCTCATTTACAAGGTCTAATAAGAAGGAGCATCAATATAGAGATTATGAAAGGAATAGATAAGAAGGATTTAAGAGACATGAGTATAGAGGAAGACATTTTGATAGTGAAGAGGATGAGTATGAAAGAAGAAGAGAAAGGAATATATGTAAAGAAAGGGAGCATTATGAAGATAGTAGGGGTCACCACTACAATAGAGAAAATGAACCTGATTGCTATGAAGAACCCATATTGGTCACTTGAAGCATGATAAATATCAAGGGAGCTATTTATATATCAACCAAACACATAAGGTATAATCGCATTAAGTGGTTAGACATGAACAACATGCCTAAATTTGAGGGTGGTTACAATGCTGATCCACAACATCACCTTCAAGCATTCCATGATTTCCATGATGCTTCCATCCTATAGAACATAGAAAGTGATTGGCAGAAATTGAAGTTGTTCCCAAGGACACTTGTGAAAGAGATTGAAAGTTGGTATAGATCATTGAAATTAGAATCAATCAAGAGATGGATTACCATGCTAGAACTTTTCAATGATAAATATCAAACATATTCTTGGGTGTCCAATCTTTGAAAAAATATCCAAGGATGGAAGCAAGGGACCCATGAATCCCTTGATGTGGTAATGGGTTGATACTATTCACTACTGCATAGATTCCTAGGCCATGGATTCTCATAGAAGGAATAACTAAGGAACATAGTAGATGGGTTGAAAAACAAAACCAGAGAGACCCTTAGGGTTTATGCCTAAGATCGATTATCAAAAATGTTTGTCCATTGAATCCAAAGACTTATCAATCAAGTGGTAAAGGAAGAAGGTGAACTAAAGAAGAGAGAATCAACTAAGAAGTATAATAGAGATCCATCCATTCGTAAAAGGGATGTAAGAGTATGTGATACATAAGAAGAGGAAACCTTGGATTAGGTGATCTAAAAGAACACACTACCTATTCAGAAATGTGTTATACATATAGCAGCAAACGTAGAAAAGAAGTGGGATTTAGTAGAGAAGAAATTTGTAATAGCTTTAAATATTATGGGGAATGAATTAAATAGTCCTTCAACAAAGGCAAGGATAAGAAGAAGAGGAGAGATTTTAGAAGAAAAGAAAAAGTGGTTTCCATGGCTGAATGCTTGGATGCAAGCTCCAATTATGAAGAAGATGTACTATGTGTAGATACAAACATTCCAAGGGATGTTGTCCTCTAATGATACATTTATAAAAAATAGGGGCATACACACTTAATTCCAAGTTCATCAAGAAGAAAATGCCCAAACGGTTACCTTACCCTTAAGGTAACTACTGACAAGCCTTCAAACCAATGTACTAGCCTAGTAGAGCCTATCTGCAACCATAGGAGCAATACCACTAGTAGTGGCAGCAACCCTAATCGTGGATGATGCCATGACCATGATAATAGTATTCATATTTGTAATCAGATCCATATGGATGTTATGTTCAACATCCAATTTCTCCAAGTAATGTAGTAGTTCAAGCTTTGCAATATTATCCACCTGAATACCATAGACCAACATCACCAAGGACTAACTCCAACCCATACATGCATATGTAAGTAGTTGGTTCACTAAGTCAACATCATAATCCTTTACCACTAATGAAACCACCTATAATGTAGGGGGAACTACCATCACAGCCCTAGTACAAAAAGTTCAACTAGGGTGATTAACATGTAATAGGAAGTAATCACATATGAACCACAATCCAAGAAACAACTGATCTTCTATACAAGCCCAAAAAAGGTTTAAAGGATGGGGAGCACATCTACTTCTACTATATCCACATCTAATCCTCCTAGAAATCACAAGTTTTCATCATTAGCTAATGCAAATATCACAATTATCATGTTAACTTAGATGATTACTCATTGGATTAAGGTACGAGTGCTTCCTCAAAAGTGAATAGATCTAGAAAGTTCCTTTGTCTACCTTCAAATAGCAAGACAGAAACCATGCAAGCATTTACTTGATTCTAGGTTTGGAGTAAACTTGATATCACAAGATATGTATTAGGCTTGGAATCTACCACCTTTAAAAAAGAGTAACATTCAGCTAAACCTTGCAGACCAGCTGATCATAATTCCACTAGGATGAGTGGATGATGTGATTACTACCATCAGTAGTTGGTCCTACCCTATACAATTTTTGGTTATTCATGTAGGTAAGAATAAGGGAGAGTTCCCAATCATAATGTGAAGAGCTTGGCTTAGCGTTATAGATGCTAAGCTTGGAATTAGAGACTTATCCATGGAAATCTTCAAGGAAGATGAATTTGACATTATTCAAAGATGCAGAGTTCTATGTATTGCATACAACAATAATGGGTGAAATTGTGTATAGAGAATATGGGCCATTGAACAAGAAGATACCATAGCATGCAACAGATGTATAGAGGAAATGCATATGCAAAAATGTCTGTATGTGGTAGCCACTCAATAAGAAGGCACCCAATGGTTGATCACAAATGTAAAAATAGAATAAAAAAAATACATGGAACCAACTAACTAAATCATAGGTGCCTACGTAGAGGAAACGTACAAACTAGAGTAGTTAAAAAGAAGACACCCCTGTTCACATGAGTGTCAACAAGAAGAAATAGATTAGGGATAGATAGAGATCCTGAATACTATAGAGCCAGAACCATTAGAATTAAAGACCCTACCAAAAACATTAGAATATTCTTCTTAAAAAATAAGAATTTGGTAATAATTAATGCCAACCTAAATAAAATGTAGAAGAAGAAGTTGTTGGAAGTCATCAACAAGTGGCCAATAGCATTTGTGTGATCCTAGAATTTGTTAACATTAAATATATACTAATCTAGTAATGAAACCATGACACCAACCCCAAAGAAGACTTAATTCAAAGTTAAAAGAAGTAGTCAAGCAGGAGCTAGAAAAGTTACTAAAAGTAGGATTCATTTATCCCATTGTGGAGAGTGAATGGGTCAATCCTTTAGTGATAGTTCCAAATAAGGGGAGAAAGTGGAGAGTGTGTATTGATTTCTGATTGTTGAACTCTGCTACATTGAAGGATTAATTTTCCTTGACATTTGTTGAACAAGTCCTAGATACTATTGCAAGACATGACTACTATAGTTTTTTGTATGTCTACAACAAATACAACCAAATCTACATTGTTCTTGAGGACTAGAAGAAGATAATGTTCACTAGTCCATGGGGAACGTTTTTCTATAAATAGATGTCATTTGGTCTTTATAATGCACTTGCCACATTCTAAAGACTTGTATCCAGTATTTTCTTGAAACAAATAGGAAATGACATTGAAGTTTTCATGGACGATTTTCAACCTATGGGCTAGATTTTAAGCAAGCACTAGATTGATTAGAGTAGGTACTAAAAAGATGTGTGGAGACAAATCATAAGTTTAATTAGCTAGAAAAGCCACCTTATGATTTAGGATGGGATCAGGTTGCAACAAAAAATTTCTTAGAAAGGAGTAGAGTTAGATCTTGAGGCCATAGACAGTAAAAGATGTTAGATAATTCTTAAACCATATAGGATACTATCAAAGATTTCTAAAGAATTTTTCAAAGATCTCAAAACGGCTACTAGAACTCACTAAGAAGGATGTACCTTTTGAATGTCTTGTGAAAAAGCAATTGAAAACTTGAAGTAGAAGCTAAGCAAGACACCAATACTTCAAGCTCTAGATTGGTCCAAACCTTTTCATTTTATGATAGATGCTTCCAACTATGTGCTTGGTGTAGTATTGACACAAATAGATGATTAGAAAATACCATACTCTATACACTATGCCAGTAGAAGCATCACTAGGGCACAACTAAACTACACCACAATATAAAAGGAGCTCATGGCCATGGTGTATGCACTTGAGAAGTTTTGACATGATGTGCTCAGGTACTAGATTTATGTCCATATTGATCACAGTGTCATTAGATTTGTCATGAACAAACCATTAGTTAGTCCTAGACTAATTTGATGGCTCATAATTTGAACAAACCATAACTTGACCTCAATGTAAGCTTAGCCCAAAGAGAGTGCCTCATGAATTTGAATCTCTTAGAAGAGAATAGGCTAGTAACACTCATGAGCAATGAAGTCCACAAACACTACTCCAAACTTAGGCATGATGCATAGATAAGGCAAGTGTTGATATAACTAGGTGATAAAGTTCTTTATTATTATCCTAGGCCAAATTTCAAATTCTTTGGGAGGGGCCATACATTGTTCAAGTGACGTATCCATCAAGTACCTTACACATATATCACCCATCTAGCCCACATAAGCTCATCCTTGTCAACATCCAATAGGTCAAATTCAATCATGAACATCCCAACTTTTTCAAGGAGTTTACCCAATCTATTTGAAAGTCTTTAACTTTTTTGCATTTCTATTTAACTAGTCTTAATAATAGTTGTGGGGGTATCCATTTGGACACATAGGTATTGATGAAGTGTTCAGTTTACGCATCAATTAGGCTGCGTTAACTAAGCCTTGTTGATGCGCCCATGTTGACATGACCCCATCAACACATTCGTCCATGCATTAACGCGAGCTTGTTAATGTAGAGTCTATTTTCTGCTATAAATATGCATGCACCCATACTATTTAGGACATCTTTTGATATAGTTGTAGTGAAGTTGTTGTAGTTTTTTTTCATGAAAGTTAGAATATTTTCCACGTGCCCACAGCAGGAGTTTGAAGAGTGTATGGCTCTTTATTCGAGCGCTAATGTACCTGAGTCCATTGACATGATCAACAATAAAGACAAGCTTTTTAAACATTCATTGTAGCAATTGGATTAAACTACTTTAGCAAAAATATTTTAATATTTTACAATTTTAATAATTCTAGAGCTTTTATTATTATTGCTTTATAGTTACAGTCCTTTTTATAGTTTATGATAACCATAAGCATGACCATCTCGAACATATATCTGACACTTGGCAACCCAGTGACGCCTAACATCTGGTAACCCAACAATGGTTAGGACATGCTTTAGATGTGCATAGAGGATGGGATCAGTTGTTTATGCCAGGGATAGTTAAGTGTTTGAATAGAGAAATCGTAAAATTATATAGCCTTTCATTTCCTACATTAGAAGAATTAGACTTTAAAGATAAAAAAAAATTATAAAAATCATTTACCTCAATCTCACTCAACCATCATTTTAGAATATCACAAGTGAGGTTGGAAAGATAACAACCACTCTAACTAAGGTTTTGCTAGGTAGAATTCTATGTACATAAGTGCTTGTAGTCTTCATAATTTGATCGGGTTGCACGTGAATGCTCATGATTTGTATGGTTGGGTGTAGGGATACCTTGCTACTCATCATTTGTGCCATTGTTGGGGACTGTTAGTCTTACATGAAATATCTAGTCTTAGTAATATTGCCATTCACTTTGTTGGAATGGACCTAGTAAATTGAAATCTACGCATGCTAGGCGACTTAGGTAAAAGAGTAAGGCAGACCAATTTATTTGTTGTCTAACATTAAGTATGTCTTCTTCTCATAGTCCAGATGGATCCAACCCAAAAATGCTACAGGAATGTCAGGTGGTATATGCTCATCTAGATGAGTATATACCCAACTTCACCTTTATCCTGTATCAGGATGAGCATCTGCAATGGTGGGACATGGAGGGCAACCTCTTATTGCCCCTTGATCGATTGGTTCCTGGAATGCTACTCCAAACTCTTGCTAGATTGGGCATTCATGACTATGGTGTGGAGTACATAATGGAGAACCATGATTATCATGACTATTTTCCAAATGAAGCACAATGTGCATGGGATCGACAACAGGAGGAACATCATGAACACATAAAGGGAAAATAGTTTAGTAACCCTTTGTTGCTATAGGGCTTGCACAATGATGAGGAACCTATTTCTCATGGTTTCCATTCTCTTGAACCTCCTTCACTATATTAGATCATCTAATCCATCATACAAAGCAAACAATCAAGTGACTGGGAGTCCTAGGATGATGGGGGATCTCACAAAAGAGATAATGGAAAGGGAAAAATGGATGTGAAGATCGAGACCATCATTAGAATAGAGGAGGGGATTGACACTATGGCAGTGGTAGTTCTCCTCCCTCTTCTCCATCTTCTCATTCCACTTTGTCTTCACTAGGTTCTAACTTCGATTACAAGCATCGTAGGAAAGATCGGGGTGATGGTGATTGAAAAGATTGACATGATCACAAAGACCAATAGGGATGATGTGAGAAAGGGTATGACCAGTCACCTGAGACTTACCATTAGGAAAGGAGAGGTAGCAGAGATCATCATAGACATCATGGTCATCAACGGGACTATGACTTGGATGGACCACTGATTGCTACTTGGAGCATGCTTAACATAGTAGAGGTAGTTCAAATACCCACCAGACACTTTAAAGATAGTTGGATCAAGCACCTTGATATGAACAACATCCCCAAATTTGAAGGGGAATATAATTGTTATTCATAGACTCACTTGCAAGCATTTCATGATACCTGCACCCTGCAGAATGTAGACAATGATTGACAGAAGCTCAAACTATTCCCCTGAACACTCATCAAGGAAGCAGAAATCTGGTACTGGTCTTTGAAGCTAGAATCAATTAGGGGATGGAGTATGATGTTGGAGATTTTCAATGATAAATACCAAACCTACTCCAGAGTATCTAATTTGAGATGACAGATTTAGGGGTGGAAAGAAGGTGGAACCCTTGGATGTAGCAATAGGTAGATATTACTCATTGTTACACCAATGCCTTGGTCATGGCTACTTTCAGCGGGAACAACTTTGCCATATCATAGATGGGCTCCATTTTGAAACAAAAAAGACCCTTGGCGTTGATGCTCAAGGAAAGCTATATGAGTTAAGGGCCCATCAGGTACACCACCTAATTGAGTAGGTAGCCAAAGAGGAGGGAGAACTAAGGACAATGGAAATTGAAAAAGAATATAATTGGGACCCTTCCATTTGAAAGAAGGGAGTTTGATTTTGTGAAGATGAGGAGGAATCACCACTAGATGCAACGATGAACAAAAAGACCTTACCCATAGAAAAATTCGCTTCTAAAATTTTGGCCAAGGTTGACAAGATGTGGGATTATTTTGATGAAAAATTCCAAAGTATCCTAAAAATCAAAGAAAAATCCAAAGATCAAAGTAATGATTGAGATTGGAATAGGAGAAAAGAAGTTGAACGTGCCTACCATAAAGGTAAGGGAAAATTTGTTGCGGTAGAACAGGTTGCAAACTCTGACACAGAGGAAGACGATGGATGTGACATATGCTAGTATGAATATCCTAAGGGATGTTGTCCTTTGGTGTCACATTTACAGGAGTCTAGGGTGTATGCATTGAATCCTTGCTTAGCAAAAAGGCAAACACCTTGAAGATTGCCTTATCCACAAGGCAATCCCAGGCAATTCCACCAGCAACAGGGATATTATCCAAGTGGAGCACCGTCACAACCTTATGAGCATTACTAGTAATGGCAGCAACCACAATCATGGGGGATGCCACCTCTAATGTAGTAGTTCCCTTACTGGTAGCCAAATCCTTATGGGTACTATGTTTAACAACCAATCTCCCTATGGGACTCTTCTAGTCACACATCTTTCCAAAATCATTATTATCCCCAAGAATACTTCTGAACCTAGTCTCCATCACCTAGGGGGGAGAACCCACATCTGCACTATCCTTTGCCACCTTCTCTTGCCAGACCTATCCATCAGCCCTTAACTCAGCTACCTCTTGCTCTACCTATGCAGGGAGAAATACCATCATAGCCACAACAATGTAATGCCACAAGGGCTATTAATTTACAACTAACTTCTTAGCAGAGTGGGCCAAAATCAAAACCACATAAATGTCCCTTTTTCCAGCCAAATAACCCAAAAATACCTTCACATGCACCTGTGGTCAATGCCTTTGAATCTCTAATCATCTCTACTACTCATTCCTTCAAGAAACCTTCAAGCCAAACACCTCCCAAAGTATAAACTGTCATGTTAACACATGTTATGATGGACTAGATAAAGGCAGGTCATCTTCCTCAAAAATTGACTGATCTAGGGAGTCCTCGCATATGCCTCTAGGTGGCAGGAAATAAGCCATGCAAAGCACTTTTGGATTTAGGGTTAGGTGTCAACGTGATTTCACATGATATGTACAAGAGTTGGAACTTGCCCTCGTTGAGGAAAAGCAACATTTGACTCAACCTAGCAGACCAGTCCATTACTATTCCCTTGGGATTGGTAGAAGATATTATGACCACCATTTGTGGGTGGTCCTATCCTACTAACTTCCTAGTCATCCGTGTTGATAATTGCAAGGGGGATTTTTCGATTATAATGGGAAGAGCCTAGCTTAGCATGGTGGATGCACGTTTGGGACTTCAAGATATTTCCATTAAAATTTCAAAGGAAAATCCTTTTGGGAAGATTAAGAAGAAGCGTGTTCTATGCATCACGTACAGTGACTCTAGGTGCAACTGTGTGCAGCATCTTTGGTCTGTTAAGTTGGCATCCATTCAAGCATGTATTTGGTGTGTCATAGAATCACAAATTCAATTATGCTTGTACATAGTAGCCACTAACCAAGAAGGCACCTAGTGGCTAACTGTTGATTCGAATAGTAGCACTTTATGCATGAAATCCTCTAAGGGCCTTGTATGTGCCTATATGTAAAGCATGGATGAACTGGAATAGGTCCATCAACAACTTTTCATTGTTAATGACAATGCTAATTGGGGAAAGTTGCAGATCCTTGAAATATTTAAATAGGATCCCCTAGAAGTAAAATCCTTACCGGCCAATCTAAAACATGCATTCTTGTAGAATGGAAAGTCGGTAATAATCAATGCCACTCTTGCTTCTGAATAAAAGAAGAGACTGCTAAAGATGGTAAAAAAATGGTTGGATGCTTTTTCATGGTTATATCTTGAGTTGAAAGGAGTTGATCCTAGGGTATGCCAACATCAGATCTATATTGACCCCTCCATGAAGCCACGATGATAGTTGCAAAGGCGATTGAATCCCAAACTTAAGCAAATTGTCAAAGATGAAATTGAGCAATTGCTAAAAGTGGGATTCATCTATCTCATTATGGATAGTGAATGAGTTAGCTCACTTGTTATTGTACCAAAGAAGGATAGAAAATGGAGAGTCGGTATAGATTTCTAATTACTAAATATGGAAACTTTTAAAGATCATTTCCCACTTCCATTTGTGGACCAAGCGTTGGATATCATTTCAGGGCATTGTTACTATAGCTTCTTGGATGGTTATAGTGGCTATAACCAAATCTAGATTATGCCCGAGGACTAGGACAAGATAATATTTACAAGTCCCTAGGGGACTTTCGCATACAAGAAGATGCTGTTTGGCCTATGCAATGTGTCTGCAACCTTCTAACGCCTCGTCCTCAACATCTTTCAGTAGCAAATTGGCAATGGTGTAGAAGTTTTCATGGATGAATTCTCCACCTATGGAGCAACATTTGAGCAAGCCTTGAACCACCTTGAGCAGGTTTTAAAAATATGTGTGGAAACTAATTTATGGCTTAATTAGCAAAAGAGCCACTTGATGGTCCAAGAGGGCATTGTTCTGGGGTGTCGAATTTCACAAGCAAGGATCGGCGTGGATCCTAAAAAATTTAGGATTATCCAAGGAATCACCAGTCAACCAGGAATTGTAAAACATGTCTGATCATTCCTTGGATCCATTGGTTACTATTGGTGCTTCATCGAGAATTTCTTGAAGATCGCCAAGCTATTGGTAGAACTAACAAAGAAAGACGTTCTGTTTGTCTAGACTAGGGAATGTAAGTTTGCATTTGAAGTACTAAAATAGAAACTCATAGAGACTCCAATTCTAGGAGCACCTGATTGGTCTAGACCATTTCACATCATGATAGATGCATCTAATTATGCATTGGGAGCAATGCTCACACAGTTGGATGACTAGAAATGTTCATATTACATCCACTATGCAAGCCAAAACATTGTGGATGCTTAGCTCAATTACACCACCACAGAAAAGGAATTAATGGTGGTGGTGTTCACCTTGGAAAATTTTTGACACTACATGCTTAGATACAAGGTGTTTATGCATACCAACCATAGTGGCATCTAGTTCCTTATGAACAAACCAACAGTGAGTCCTTGTGTCATATGGTGGCTTGTGATTCTTCAGGAATTTGACCTTACTATGGTGGACAAAAAGGGGACTAAGAATGTGGTTGCAGATCACTTGTCTCAGTTACAACGGGACAACACAAAGGAGGAGGAGCCACTCTCTGATGAGTTTCTAGATGAACTCCTCTTTGCTGGAGTAATTGCCAAGGAAGTGCCCATAAGATCAACTTGGTTTGGTGGCATCCTTACCTATCTTTTGACACAAGAGCTACCAAAGGAGTGGGATCATTAGAAGAAACAAAGGTTTCTTCACAATGCCAAGCACTTGATGAAAATCAACGGACACCTTTACAAGGTGTGTGTAGATGACTTGGTTCGATGGTTCATCCCTAATGCAGATAAATTGTGTGTCCTCTAGGATGCTCATGAGGGCCCTTGTGGGGGCCATTATGTTGGATGGTGCATGACCATTAAGATCCTATTTGTAGGCTATTACTGGCCTACACTCTTCAAAGATGCTTAATGGTTCTTCTGCTCCTGTGAACGAAGTTAGAGAGATGGTGGGATGACAACAAGAATTGAGGGACCTCAACAGTGGATTTAGCCATTAGAACCCTTCAATATTTGGATCATCGACTTCATGGGCCCCATCACACTTGTGTCTAGCAGGAAGGCATATATCATTGTCACAATAGACTACTATACAAAGTGGGTAGAGGTGGCAACTTTCATCAACTATTTCTCAACCACGGCCACACGATTTTTCCAATAGAAAATCATGAACAGGTTTGGGGTGCGACATGCACTCATTTTAGATAATGGAACTTACTTCATGGGCACTACTTTTCATAAACTCATGCAGCTCTTGGGGGTCGAACATAAATTTACAACACGATATCACCCCAAGCCAATGGGCAAGCCGAAGTTACAAATAGGGAGATTACAAAGATCCTAACTAGGACCATTAGCAAATATAGGAGGGATTGGAGCATAGAACTTAACAATGTCCTTTAGGCCTACCGCTCAACGTGGAAACTTTCTATATGGTCTACTCTCCTTACAAGTTAGTGTATGAGAAACTACCAAAACTTCCAATTAAGGCAAAACACCGAACACTATCCACCGCCAATGTCTTGGATCTTGACTTATCCCTAACACAATGAGAAGGACTCATCAACTTGAATGTGCTAGATGAGAATTGATTGGTAGCCCTATCATCAAATGAAGTGCATAAGGCCTATAATAAAAAATATCATGATCTTGGGATTTGAAAGGAAACATTTTAATGTGGAGATAAGGTTCTTTATTGGAACCCCACACATGTACCACAATGTAATAAGTTTCAAACACTATGGGAGGGACCTTATATTATTTTTGAGACCTTTCCATCCAGGGCCCTACTTATATAAAAACTTGAGAATCCCATGAGAACACAGTTAGTCAATATGCAACAATTAAAACCCTTCCATGAACCCCACTGAACTAGTGTCACTACCCTCTCATCATGTAGTCAACCTCGTTCCATTTTATGGATCCCTTCCTCCTAGCTTAGTCATGGGGGAGATTACCATCCATGCTAAAACCTTTTACTAGCTCCCCAGTTCTTTTTTTACAGTTTTTTTACACATTTTTGTTTTACACCATCGTTTGTACGTTTTACAATTTTTACCTACTTTTCTTTCTTTATTTCTATATGCATATACTTACTTATCTTTTAGTTGTTTTATATTTTTGGCTAATAAGCTGCCTTATTGCCACAAAATGCAATGGTGCAGTTGTTGCTCTTTGTGGTGGTTTGCATATTATGGTTTGTCTATTATATCTAGTTCCTACCTTAGCATTTTTTGTTCCAAGAAGCTAAGTTATACTTTCTTTTCATGTAACATGCAGTGAGTTCATGTCATGGTTTTCCTTATTTTCTTTTTTATTAAAAACAACTTTAATTAATTTGTGACTTGTGTTGTTTCTAGACTTAGAAGGATCCAACGGTTTGAATAGGGTGTGACTTTAAGGGAATGCAACATTCTTTGTGATTTTCTATTCCCCTATATGCAAGAGTGTTCTCATGGACTTCTTACCATTCCATATCCTTTCATGATAGGAAGTTAAATAGCAATCAGTCCTTGCATGGTGTGGTCCTCATCACACACACACACATACAAAATAAAAAATAAAAAAAAAAGAAGGAAGAAAAAGATGAGGATTCAAAGCACACCCCTTGGACAAAATAAATGCAAAAATGCATAGGTCTTTGCATGGTGTGGTTCTCATTTGGAAAAAAAAAATGGAAATTCAAAGCACACCCCTTAGACCAACTCTAAAGGACTATAAGCACTAGTTATGAGACTTGTTTTGTCCCCTCTAACTAAGGCCCTTTCTCACTTTCTATATCTCACCCATTTTGGAATGGTGGTTGTTTTGTGGGAGCATTCTTATGTCTCAAGGGATGGACTAGTCTTAGAATGTTGATGCGAATTCATTGAGCATGGTTGGTTTTGGTCTGGATTGAGGATGGATCCTATCGTGTCACTTAATCACACACTTCACAAGGGACTTCATGTGACCACAATTAGGAATTCCATTTCACACCATCTTCTCTTTATCAATTTCTCTCTATTACTCACCTCGCTACTAGTTTTATGTTTTGATCATTTGTCTTGGTTTGCTGGAACTTGTAAATCCTTCAGCTGATTTTTGTGGATGTGAGTATTAACTTTTGGTGGCCATTAATTAACTATGGGGTCCACGGACTCCTATGTTGAAGATGTGCAAGGGAAACAAGGCTAAAGCCTACTATGGGGAGGACCCACTTGCATATCCTTTGGTTTTGTTTGTTAATCTCTTACCCCTTTGATATAGTTAGTTGATTATTTCTATGTTGCCCATTGTGAGAGTCTTCATCCACCAAGTTCCATATTATGAAATTCTCCTAAATTTGACTCTTCTTTTAATCACAATATTCCTTTCTCTTTGTCTCATATTGTTCTTTGGTCTTTGGGTTCTTGAATCACTTCAATTTTATGCTACAATTCATAGCTTGGTCTCTTAATTCATCAATCAATGTAGGTCAACTCAGCTGAACGACTATGTCAACTAGGCCATGTATATGCTTCCACCTACGTTTACATAGTCTCGTTTACATGGTCCCGTTGACATAGCTAAAAAATACTATATAACCCATGTCACAAATTTGAGGTTTTTCCATTTGTTCATAACACTAGGGGAGTTTTTTTTATTTTTCTATGTCCTGTCTTCTTTCCAAGCACATACCTTTCCTACCGTGTGTCCTAATCTAACTATTCTTTCATCCTTTTGCTACTAGAGGTATGCTCTACATCAATGGTGGGGAGAGGTCTATGATTATTATGATTATCAAAGACTTAACACCTCTTAGGGGTTAAAAAATAATTATTAATTTTAATTCATCATATTTTATTATTATTTTTAACCCATCAACTACACTCCAGGGAACCAAACAGGATGCACATGCCATTGTCATAGCTTGGCCAAAATGAGCTGGTGTATTACTGCCATTTTGAGCAACTTATACAAATTTTAATTCATGGTTATGCTGTGACTACAGATGACACGTAAATTGAGACATCCAAGGGAAGAAGGACTGTTACAACTGAGGGACAAGCAACCTAGAACTGGAAGAGGATAGGGTGCATGACCTCAAGAGCACCTAGAGGGCTCACATGAAACTGGCCCTCTTTGTGAAGAACT
Organism: Gnetum montanum; assembly: GCA_015680685.1. Taxonomy (NCBI): domain Eukaryota; kingdom Viridiplantae; phylum Streptophyta; class Gnetopsida; order Gnetales; family Gnetaceae; genus Gnetum; species Gnetum montanum. Next base: position 266,589 of record MNCI01035712.1, read on the forward strand.
TGATATGGAATCTATTCATTAGATTCCTGAAAGGAAATTTCTAGTGAACAATCACAAGGGGATGAGAGTCCAACAATAGTGCCATGGTTTGAGATCACCCTAACCCAGGCTTGTATTGATGCTATTAAGCCAAGGGAGCTACAACGAACAATCCTTAAAAAATTAAACTTTGGACCATTTCTAGAAAATGCATAAGAAGAAGTTAGAACCCAATTGTAAAATTCTCCTATGTGGCTAATCATCACATCTAGTGATGAATGGTATCTAGGGGAAACCTATCTCTTTTTGATGAATAGACAGCTAGGGTCTAGAGTAAGAATTAAGGACATCCATGTATCTTACTCTACAGAGGTAATCACACAAGCTCTTAGGTTGCCTGAGTTTGGGGCTAATGTGGTAGAGATTCCAAAACAAGCAGATCTTGAGGTGAAAGGGGAGTGGATTAGGTGGTTCTATGGGGTGGATCGTAAGGAGTTTAGCACATTAACCACCATAGAGAGGGTTTACTCAAAAATCATGTCTTACCACTTAAATCCAATGGTAAAATCCAGCAAGATCACTACCTTCTCTGCTCATGCATGTGTCACTCTAAGTGGAAAATTTCCCATCAACCTTCCATATTTGCTTTTTCTTGAAATTAAGAAAAGATTTTCTGAAAATGAACATGGAAGGAGAGCTTTGCCCTTTCCTTGCCTAATCAGAAAACTATGCAAATAGGCAGAAATAGTACATTATGCCAATGATACACTTCGTCATGCCCTAATTACCTCGTGGCATGAGATGATGAAGGACAAAACTCCTACCATAACACAAATAAGGGAAGAGTAGCAACCAACTCCACCACCTACACAAGCAATAAGGTTAGATTTGCATATGATTGTAGAGCACATACGTGAGATCTGACAATCACTCTTGAGCCAATAGTAGTAGCTAGTAGGAATTGGCAGTGGAGAAGACCCTTTGGTATACTATCCTGCAATGAGCCATCTTGAACAAGTGGCTCGATCTATAAGTCTGCTAGAGAGAGTAGGGCCGATATTTTATACCACATGAACACAAGTACCTACAAGAATAGATCCTAGTGTTTGAGAAGTAATGGTGTCCACCCAACAACTTTTTCCTGAAATTTCAAGAAATGATGCTACTTTCTCGGTGCACTCGGAGGATGGAGAGGGGGTAACTATCCTAGTAATGCAACACCATGGACAAGAAGTTGCAGTAGAAGTGATTGTTAATACAATAACTATTTCTCTCAATGCACCTACGGTGCCTGTACTAGATGTACATGGACTTGGAGATGTGCAGACATCTATAGGAACTCAGCGTAGTAGAATCAATGCAGCCCAACATGAAGAATTGTTGGACCAACTGGTGGGAACTAGGAAACCACTTCTAGATGTCTTTGATCTTCCGAACAACATCACTATAACCTAGTCAAAGCTACTCTCAGCAAAGGGCAAGTGCCTCATCTTAAAGGGGTAGCTTGAATTAGCCCAAATAGATTATCAATGCTTAGCTATGGAAGTTGCCCAATTGAGGGCCCAACTTGCTGATCCGGCCCTCCTCAACCATGAACTCACTAGGGATGAAGCTTTTTTATAGCTTTAAACCAAACTTCAAATGGTTGAGAATGAGTGAGAGTTGGTGATATTTAACAAGTTCTTAATAGACACTCATTCTTAACAAGAACTTGGTAGAGGTTCACCAGGGGAATGTCAAGTTGACCGTAGAAGTTGGTGTCTAAAATCAACACATGAAAGATTCTATCCATCAACAACAGGAGAAGCTAGCTAGGGTAAACACTGATGTAAGAAGATTGGATGTTAAAAATTGTAATCTATCCATGGAGGAAGTCCATGCCTTGCAATAGAAATCAGCTATTGAAATTGCCACATAGAAAAATGAGGCCCTTAAGTTGGAAAGAGTAAAAAATCACTATAGGGACCAAGTGGAATTGCTAAAAGAAATTAATGAAAAAGAAATCCAAGTCACAAAGGCTAGGATGAATCAAGCACTCCAATATCTTAGGGAAGGAGGTGAGGTGTGGCAACCCATCTTTGATGGATTGAACACCTACAATTAAGTTGAGATCCATCTCAAAGAGTTGCAGATTGAAGAGATGACAGAATATATAGAATTAGCCAATCTCCGTTATGCAAACTTGGCTATGCTAATAGTTGGAGGGCCATGGTTAGACCTTGAGAAGTAGGTGGCCATGTTTTATTCTTTATATGAGGGTGAGTTCAAAGCGCATAAAGAGACAAAGAAAAAGTTAGAAACAACAAATGTGAAACTTGAAATTCTTCACACTTGTTTTGAAGGAAAACGCTCTATTGGAGAGAACTTGGCCTAACGATTGAATGACTATGAGTAGCTATAGACATTAGTTTGAGTGTTCAATATCAAATGAAAATAGTTTGCTGCTTGGTTTATCAATTTGAGGGAACTCTTCCTTGTACTTTCATGTCCTTGAGATGTTCTTGTTCTGGCACATATTGGCAAAGCTGCTTGGACTATGAATGATCCTAAAAGAAAAGAAGATAAGATGAGGGCATTGTTGGAGGCCTTTCAATTGCCTATGGAAGTTGCAGTAGCTACAGGGAAATCATCATCAATGCTTTAATTGCCACATGCACCAGAAGCTGGCGAAGGCTTCCAGCAACTTCAGCATTTCAGTAGGGTTGAGAATCCATTGTTGTTAGGGTGTTCAATTTTATTGTGTATGCGCACCAAAATTTTATAATTTTTTTTTCATACACTCGGGCACTTGGTGTGTTGATAGAGTTAGTGTGAATATAGATGTGTTTTGTCATGTGTGTTGTTAATAACTTCATACCTTCCAAGTTGTAATAAACTTGAGGATGAGTTTTTACTTAGTTGTGGGGGTATGATGAAGTGTTCAGTTGATGCGTCAACTAGGCTACGTTAACTAAGCCTCATTAATGCAACCACGTTAACATGACCCCATTGATGCATTCATCCATGCATTAATGTGACCTCGTTAACATAGAGTTGATTTTTTGCTATAAATATGTGTGCACCCGCAACATTTAAGGCATCTTTTGATATAGTTGTAGCGAAGCTCTTACAGTTTGTTTCCATGAAAGTTAGAATATTTTTGAAGTGCCCATAGTAGGAGTTTGAAGAGTGTACAACTCTTTATTCAAGCACTAATGTACCTGAGCCCATTGGCGTGACCGACAATAAAGACGAGCTTTTTGAACATTCCTTGCAACATTTGGATTAAATTGTTTAAGCATTAAAATATTTTAATATTTTACTATTTTAATAATTCTAAAGCTTTTATTATTATCGCTTTACAGTTATAATCCTTTTTATAGCTTATGAGAACCATAAGCATGACCATCTCAAACATATATCTGACACTTGGCAACCTAGTGACGCTAAATGTCTGGTAACCCTGTAGTGGTTAGGACATGCTCAGGATGTGCATGAAGGATGGGATTGGTTGTTTATGCTAGGGGTAGTTAAGCGATAGAGTAGAGCAATCATAAAATTATATAGCCTTTCATTTCCTACATTAGAAGAATTAGACTTTGAAGATAAAAAGAAAACTTATAAAAATCATTTGTCTCAATCTCACCTAACCATCATTTTAGAATATCACAAGTCAGGTTGGGAAGATAAGAACTACTCTAACTGAGGCTTTGCTAGCTAAAAGTTTGTGTACTAAAGTGTTTGCAGTCTTCGGAGTTTAATCAGGTCGTGCATGAATGCTCGTGATTCATATGGTTGGGCGTAGGGGTACCTCGCCGCTCATCAGGTACTTTGCTAAATTTTCATTTCCTTCTTACTTTTATAGTGTCTTGATACATTTTTATATTCTTTTATACTTTTCAATTTCTTGATAATTTCTCAATACTTTGACATTTTTCAATTCTTTACTGATTCTTCATTCATTTTATCTTTTTTATTTTTGATATCTTTTATAATTTTTCAAACTTTATTTCCATGTTAAGTGTACATATTTCTATTAATTGTGAATAAAACACACTAAATAAAGCAAGATGTAGTCCAATAAGGTGAAGATTTCTCTATATTATCAAATCATAAGGGATTAATTATTTATATAGTGAGACCACAACATCCATCCACTCATTCCAATAATAAGAGGTTCTTACCATGGCCATAATGATATTCTTTTCATAATAAAACTAAGAATAAAGTTGCAATCATTATTCTTGGTTAAAAGAGTGAAAACCAAGTAGGAATGCAAAGCGTATGATATCATGGGGATTTGTGGATTTTCTCATATTACTATTATAGGTCCTATCCTATTATTAAGGATGTATTATTTCCTTGTAGATCTAATGAAAAATGGGAGTAAGAGTACATTAAGTGCTACCTTACCTTGTCACTGGAAAGACATGTTACCCATGCCTAAAGGTAGTCCTCTAGTAAGGTTGACACAATCAAAAATAAAATCCATGAACCAAATAAATTTCTTGGGGTTCCATTGGAAAGACATGTTATCCATGCTTAAAGGTAGGTGGATTCTTAGGAATAATATATATATATATATATAGAGTAAAATGAATGAACTCCTCCCTTGAACAACACACCAAGTGGTAATACTCCTTGTAGTGGCAATAGTCTTATGGTTGTTAATCTCAGAGATGAGATAATGTGATGTCATTGGAAGTGGTTCAAACTTGGTTTCAATCTTAGAAAGAGACGTTAATGACTACTTTAACCACTAATAAAACACAAAGAATTCATTATGGCTATGGTAAGATACCTCATGTTCCATTTTTTACCAATCCTTTGTATAGTCCATCTCACCTCACTATATATTTAATCATAACTTATGGTTTTATATGATATAGCATAATTTTCCCAACTTGGTAATACTAATATGTGTGTTTTGCTAAATAAGTATGCATTACATTCAACTCATTGAGTGCCCAAGGACACTTTTAGGTGTGGTTATACAAGGGAACTAAGGGTTGGAACTTGCTTTGGGGAGCGCCCACTTGTATAACCTTTGTACTTCATACCTAGCAAGCAATTACACATCATATTGTTCCTTTCAAATAATCCAGACTCAATGAAGACTTCTATTAACATCTAGTAATCCATCCATATAACAAAAATTCATTACCCATATCCTATCCATCTAATACACTTAATAAATTTTCATAGCCTAAAATTCCTTCTTTATGGACTTTAGACATTTATTTTTCAAACCTTGAGCATCATGGCTATTCTAAGATCTTCTAGGAATGCTTACTATCTTCCTATCATTTAGTTTGACTTATTTTTTCTTAGAAAATGCTCACAAAAATTGCAAATTTTTGAGGCGATGTCATTGATGCAATGTATGAGCCCCTCATATGTCATTGATGTGATGTTGTATCAACAATGTTGTGCTACAAAAATAATATATATAGGCATGGGGAGTTAGATTTATTTTTTAATTTTTGCCATTTATGATAAGAGAAGTTTTTGCTCTTCTTCTTTTTGGCTCTTACATGCTAACTTCCACAAGCCATAACTTTGTCCCTATAGCTCTGATTTCCAAAATTCTTAAATCCTATTGATCACAAAGTTCACAATTTAGTCATGGAGGGTGACATTGAGGAAATTTTGAGATAAAGTTTTTGAAAAATTACCTAACTTTAGAAGATAGTTTAAGGGTAATTAAGTTAAAACATAAAGGATATCATCATAAATTTAGTAAATTCAAGCCAACTAATTCAACAAGTTCTTCTAATAAATCATTCCAACTAATTTTAAGGTATTATGAGCCAAAAGATAATAAGTATGGGAGATCATGAAAATTAAATAAGTAACATCTAAGGGATTTCTTGTTGTAAATTTTTCTAACTCTACAAGCATATAATGATAAGAGCTTGATATAACCAAGGGTATGAGCTAGGTAAATAACTATTAGGGATTGATATGAATACTTTAATAATTTCAAACTCTTGATTAATTGAAGATGACCTTAAAGAGAATATTGAAAGGAAGACCCTCACAATTAAGAAGTAAAAGACCAAGAGGCTAAGGGAGAGGCTACATTGGAGGACAAACCCCACCAATAAAGCACTTTGAGTAGGAAGCCCAATCTTCTAGTATTCATCAACAAATGCCTACTACTGTATACTCTACCTAAGTGGACCTAAAGCACCATAAGTACCAAAATAAGGACAATTCCTATTACTATCACTTGAATGTTTCTATGTCATTCAACAAAAGTCAAAGAAGTTCACAATTATCATGGACCTCAATTTTGGCCCTTTCATGGAGTTTGCATGAGAGTCTATCAGAACATAACTCTAATCATCTAACCTATAGCCTACCCTAACAACAAGTGGAGAATGATACTTAGGGGAAACCCTTCAATTTTGGCAAAATAAACAAGCTAAGGCCATAGTGAAGATAGAAGGAATTTTTGTGTCATATTCTATAGAGGCAATAGCCAAAGCCCTCAGTTTACCAAATGAAGGGGCTAACGTAATGTAGATATCTACAAGGTTTGATATTGATATAAAGATATTTTGGCTATACCAAGCATATGGTAAGGAAGATAAGGAGTGTAGGGAGTTGAATGCTAAAGAAAAGATATATTTTAAGATTGCCACTTATAATCTATTCCCAACTAAAAGGCTTAATAGGATATCCACTTATGTGACCAAAGGAAGCACCATATTAATGGAAAAATTCAATGCCAATATTACCTAGTTGTACTTCCTTGAAATTTAAAGGTGACTCAAAGAGAAGTTGGGGAAGCCAACACTACCATTACCCTGCTTGATCAAGAAGTTGTGCAAATAAGCAGGCATACTAGGTTATACAACGATGTTTTGAAAAAGCCCAAAACACCTCATATGTTGAAATGTCGAAACCCATGCTTCCAAAGAAGGATTAATTGGAAAACCAAGCAGGTATTGAGGGAGCTATAGGCTCAACCCATGTAGAATTTGTTAAATCTACTAGCCAATAGCAACAAGCAAGACCCAGTAGCCAACCACCACATGATCAACAATGACAACAAGGTCCATCGTTGCTTCCATAGGATTATCAACCTTTAATGAGTCATCTATAGTAGATTGCAGATATAATTAGCTAGAGGATGAAATAAGGGGCTAATCTCTACAAATTCATTGATGATGTAGTTAGACCCATTGTCTCAGTAGACCTTGCTAATGGACAATTATCATTGTAGTTAAGAGGATAGGATGCTTGGTCACAATAGATATCTAGGAATGCTACATTATTCCAAGTGATGTTCAAAACTAGAGAAGGAGCCATAGTGGTGATCATGCAACATCAAGATATAGTTGGAGTTGCTAAAGTAATTATAGATCACATCAAGGAGCCCTTTAATATTCCTATTGTGTCACAAGCTAATATCTTTGGAGCACGAGAAGCTCAAATGCTAGTTGAAATCTCAATGACTTTGGTTGAACATGAAGACATCTTAGACGGACTGCTACAAATGGAGAAAGTTATACAAAATATCTTTGATGTTTCTAGGGATATCATAGTAGTCAAGTTTGAATTAATAGAAATAAAAGGAAATTTGGTCATGGATATGACTAGGGTAGAGCATGCTAAAAGTGAAGTCCAGAAACTACAAGAAGAGCTCCCAACCTTAAGAGCAAAGAAATGAGATCCAATGTAATTCATTGCACTTGACCAACTTGATCAATTTCAAACAAACCATGTGAATTGCCTCATCAACCATAATATGGGCATGGAAAAAGAGAAGGAGAAGGTAGTATGGGATGCTTCAGTAGCAGAGACACAAACCTATGCACATGCTAAAGCACTCATTACCTTGTAAGAGGAAAATAAAAAACTAGTTATTGATAATGCAAGGTTGACCAATGTGAAAAGGTAAACGAACATGCTTGAAGAAAGCATCCAAAAACTTTGAGAGTAATTAGTTCAAGTCAACCAAGACATAAGCTACTTTTCCAGAGAGAATAGAATTGTATCAATGGAGGAGGTATGTGGTATTTGTCAAAATTCTTCCATAGAAATAAGCACATGGCAAAATGAACCCAAGAAGCATGAAAGGCTAAAGGAAGATTTCTAAGATCAGGTGGGCATGTACAAGAAAATTAATGAAAATGAGATCCATATGGCCAAAGCTAAGATCAACACTATTTTGGTGTAGAATCCATATTAGTAGCCAATCTTGAATAGTCTTGCCCATGTCCATAAAGCAAAAATTAAAAATAAAGACCTGTATATTGGGGATCTCACAAAATACATGGGGTTAGCAAATCTTTGCTATGCACACATCTCGAGACATCATATCAATGATGACATAGCATGTGCTATGACATTATATCAACAATAGTATTGTTACGATATCACATTAACTTAAGATTTTGACATTATCATATCCCCATGATTGAATTTTACTTACTAATAGTAAATGGAATGGATATGACTGATTTTTTCTGTTAAGTATGATTATTTGGTGATCCCAGTAGTATTATCACTTGGTTTTTCCTAGTAGCAAAATACTTGGTAATCCTAATGATAATTACATGAGTTGAAGACATGTTTGGTAAATTAGGAATGACTATCTATCACTATAGACTAGACTAGAATAGATTTACTTACTTGTGATTACCTAGATTTAGCATTTATTTTCACCTTCATCATGTTTATGATTAGGAGTTATAAGAGCCCAATAACATCATCTATCATATGCCTCACTACGAGTTAAATCATACATTTAGCTTCCACTAACTCAAAGTGAGAAGATAACGATCATGAACTTAAACTTAATTCCTAGCATAATAACATTGAGCATCTATTGATTACAATTGGATTATGCATGACCACTCATGAATTTTATGGTTGGATGTTGGATTGCTCCATCACTCATCATCAAGTATGAGATACAAAAGTTATATAAGTGAATCATCCCTAAAGTAGGCTTCAACCCTTAGTACCCTTATGCAACCACACCTACAAGTGTCCATAGGCACTTAAGAAGTTGAATGTAGAACATGCCTACCTTGTAAGAAAAACATGTTAGTATTACCAAAATGGGAAAATAACACTATATTATACAAAACCATAGAAGTATGATTAGATATACCAATGAGGTTAAATGAGATTAGAAAGGATTGTAGAAAATTGGGATGTAAGATGTCTAACCATAGGCATAATGAATTCTTGTGTGTAATGTATGGTTAAGGTAATCATTGGGCTTTCTATGCAAGATCCAAACCAAGTCCATACGACTTACCAATGATATGGCATTGTATCATTCCAAAACTAGCAACCATAAGATTACCACTATTGTAAGAAGCATTATTATTTGACAATGTAGTTCAAGAAAGGATTTTAGTAATAGCACTCTTTATTTTTGAGATTTCTAAAAAGTAACTGACCTTCAATCATGGGTAACATGTCTTTCCAGTGGAACCGCTAGAAATTTTATCTTGTGCATTTATTATATTTTTACTATGATGACCTTACCAGAGGACTAACTTCATGCATGGGTAACATGTCTTTTCAATGACATGATAAGGTGGCACTTATTGTACTCATACTTTCACTATTTGTTAGAATTCAAGAAAATAATATAGTCTTAACAATAGGATAAAACTTATAGTAGTAGTCTCAGAGAATCAAAAAATCTCCTTGATGTCACACACTTGTCGTTCCCACTTAGTTCTTCACTTTTCTATCCAGACATGATCATAAGTTTATTTTAGTTTTATTATGAAAAGAATATCATTATGACCATGATAAGAACCTATTATTATTGGAAATGAGTGTATGGATGATGTGGTCTCACTACACATAGAATCAGTCCTTCTCTAATTTGATAACATAGGACAATATTCACATTATTGGAACTACATCTTGCTTTATTCCTTTACACTTTAATGAAAAAATCAATAAAAATATGTACAATAAAAATGATGAAAAATTATAAGAATAGTAAAAGATTAAGAACATAAAAATATAGAAAGAATTTTAAAAATATCCAAGAATAGAAAATGATTCAAAAATGGAAAAAGTATAAAATAATAGAAAAGATGTTAAAGGATGTGAAAATTTGGTAAGAAAGATAAAAAGTATATCAAAGAATTATAAATAAAAAAATTAGAAAATAAAAAAGTTGAAAAGAACTTATCAAATCCTAAGTTAAGATAAGACATCTCTCCCATTATTGAATTCATGGGCAAGTGTTCAAAAAGTGAACCCTAGATTCCTAGTATCATACACTCTAGGTTTCTTATTTATTATCCTTGTTGATTTAGATTTTCATTTATCATCCCATGTGACATTAATGATAATCAAATTCTGATCTTTTGGAGATATATGTTCTATTGGGCTAGATAGCCTTTCCATTTCAGAAGGTTCGATTATGTTTTCTTGTTTATCATTAATATTAGGTTTTAGATCTTCATTTCCACTATCTATTGATGTATGATTATGGTTTATGATGTTATTTTATAAGTTTTTAGTTTGGGTCATTTTCTTGGGGTAGGAGTTAATAAGTGAATTGGGTATCTCAATCCATATTTTGGATGGTTTTATGCTTTCATTTCTTAATCATTGGGTGTATTTTGGTTTAGTGATTATTGTCTCTTTATATGCACATACTTTTCTTCACATTTGTTGTTGGATGATGTACGGATCATGTTAATATTTTAAAATTCCGGTCCACAACTACATCCTTTTTATCATTAGTAATGCATTGAAATCATTGCATATGTATGACTCCTTGCTCATCTTCATTGGAAATTTTCAACGATTAGTTTCTCACTCCCAACTTAGCATCAATTGTGCTAAGCCATGCTGCTCCCACAACGATAGGAAATTACCTATCATCATTCTTCACATTGATCATAAGAAAATTTGTTGGATAAGACCACCCATTTATAGTGATCATCACATCTTCTATTTGTTTGAAAGAAATGGTGATTTATTGATTTGCAAGCTCTAGTCTTATGTGAAGCACCACAAAAATTTGGGCTACTACTTCTCAAGTACAAATTTTACTAAGTGTCAAAATAATGCACTTTCCTTAAATTTTTCTAAGTGCGGGGACTATGCTCTCCACTATACTAGAGCATAGTCAACCTAGTGGGGAGTGTAGTTAGCTCCAACTACTAGATTTGCAAAATTTTGGCTAAGTGTCAGAACGATGGCACCTTCCACAAGTTTGTCTAAGTGTTGGGACCATGCTCTCCACTATAGTAGAGCATATTTAGCTTCAATAGCCATTTTTTTTGCAATTTTGGCTAAGTGTTAGAATGATGACACATGTTGTAGAAATTTTTCTAAGTGTTGTGCTATGCTCCCATTGCCCTTGCTACGCTCTAGAGCATAGCTAATGTAGTCAATACACCTAGAGTTAGTTTTGTAAGATTTTTTCTAAGTGTCAAAATGATGACACAAGTTGTAGAGATTTTTCTAAGTGTTATGCTATGCTCCCATTGCTCCTATTACGCTCTAGAGCATAACTAGCATAGCTAGCACAGAACATTAGTTTTGAATTTTTTTTTTCTAATTGATGGGACTATGCTTTAGAGCATAGTAAGCATAGTAAGTGGTTGACTGTAGCAAGGGGTGAGCATAGCAAGCGTAGCAACTAGAGTTAGAAATTTTTTTGAACTTTCTCTAGTCACCCCCAAAGTTAGAAAATTTTCTAATTTTTTCTCATAGTCCCACCTACTGCATTGCCACGTGGCACTTGATCCACATTTATGGGCTAACCCTAGCCCTATAAATAACCCTAGACCCCTAATGTCTTAGGGGTTGATAATTGGCACTTTCATTTGGCATTTGGCATTTTGGCATCTTGGCACTTAGCTCTGTGGATGAACAAGACCCAAAGAACATCACATCGGTAGAGAGGCATAACTACACTGCATAATACACTACAGCCTTGTAGTAGCCCTACACCACATGGTACACCATGGTCTTGTTGTAGCCTTACACTGCATGATACATCATAGCCTTGTTGAAGCCCTATAGAAAATTGCATGGTATACCATGATGGCCAACTTGGTAAGCATAGTTCCTCATGGCAAGTACCAGACTTCATGGCTTGACACCATTGAGACTTTGACTATGCTGCCAATGCACTTGTTGTACATTGTACATTCTTAGACCCTTTTGGAGTTAACTACACTCCCATTTGGGATGGTGTTTCATTTCTCTCTCTTGTTTCTAGCATTTTCTTACATTTTTCTTGCATCTTTTCACATTCTTTCACATGTCGTCACATTGTACTATGCTCGGTTGTTTGTCTATGTGGGTTGACACCCTTATTTCTAGTGAAATCCTTACCTATGCTCACCCCCATTCTATGGCTATGCTCTACACTTAACACCATGAAACATCACTTTGATACTTAGCACCATTTCACATTGTTTGCATTTGCATTTTTGGCTAACCACACCATCCCTCATTGCACCCATCGCCTCAGTTGCAACTAAAAAAGTCCTTGTTCAATCAACAAGATTGTTTAGGGCACCCTATCTCCCTCTCCACTAAGGTTGTCATGCAAATGCAAGGTTAGGCTATGTGCCCGTGAACTGCTTAGTGTTCCAGCTAATGATGTTTTTGATCATTACAATTTTTGGTGCTAGAAGGAGGACCTTGCCATTTCCTTCTACAGTTTTTGATTATTGTCTTGCATCTTCTCTCCACCACTAGTTGGTATATATTGGACCTTGTTGTTGGTTCCCCTGGAACCTTGTTGGACAAAAGCGAAAGCATATCTTTGGGTACTTAACCAAAATTTTGGGCACTTGGGAGAGCGTAGTTGGCTCTCAGCATAGAAGGCATAGTTGACTTTAGTGTAGTAAGCGTAGCACTAGAGTTAGCCATTTTTAGTAGCTTTCACACTTAGCATTTTTTCTACATTTCCATACTTAGCAATTTGTTTGCATTTTCATACTTAGCCAAATTTTTGTAGTTTTGTACTTAGCCAAATTTCCATAGTTTCATACTTAGCCAAATTTCTATATTTTTACACTTAGTCAATGTTTTGCAGTTTCCATACTTAGCCATTTTTCTACATTTTTACACTTGGCCATTTTTCTACATTTTTATACTTAGCGATTTTTCTACTACTACCAGACTTAGTCATTTTTCTGCAGTTTTTAGATTTAGCTATTTTTTTGTAAACAACAACTCTCACAACTTGATCTGTGAACATGAATCCAGATCAACCTTCCACATCAGTGTTTAACACATTTGATAGCATGATCCACCCAAAGCATGCTATGCTAAGCCACAAACAATACATTTTTGTTTGTGACAAAACCCAAGTAGGATTACCAGTGGATTGGCTTGACTTGGAGGCAAAATAGGACTATGAATGAGTCCACTAGAATGGATGGGAGTAAAACCCCTCCTTTTTTAACATAGTCCCACTCATAGAGCCCTACCACCAGTTGTTGTTCCAACTCATTTGTGCAAACATGCATGATGTAGGGACAACCTATGAGGAAGCCTCATAGGAGGAAGAAGCTGAGTTCAAGGCCTGCTCTGAATGTAAGAGCTCCCTCTACATTGTCTTCCAATAATCGCTCCCTAGAACTGTCCCTCCTCGGTTTGGTTCACCCATCCTCTTTGAGATGGTGATCATGCCAGTTTAGCCTTCCTTACAAGCAACCATTGCATCAACGTTTATGCAGGGGCCACCTCCCAGCCCCAAATGATTTAGGCAGCCTACGTTTTTCCTGTTTCATTAGTGCCCTTGACATTAATCCAACCCATGCATGTGTGGCCTACCTCGATCACCATTCCCATCCCTCAACCACCATATCAACTGCATCCATTTGCTACAACGTTAAATTGGCAATAATCATCTACTATGACATTAAACTAGCAACAACTATCTACTACAACATTAAACTAGCAACATCCATCCACTACGATGTTAAACTAGAAACAATCATCTACTATGATGTTAAATTGACAAAAATTGTTTGCTACAATGTTAAACTAACATAGTTCATGACGAACAATCTAGTCCTTCATTGTGCAACCAACACAAGCTTAGCCAATGCAATTGGCTAGCACACTTCTAGGCTTGGATTAGGCATTTTAGTTGATCCAAAGTTTGATGGTGGAGATCAATTAGGTTAAGGCCACCTCCTTTGAAATCATCAAGGTGATGGACTTTTACTAGGATGACACCATAAGTCCTACGATACCACCCATAACCCTCCCAATTGGGGTTTTGCTACCTTGACTCACCAAGTACAATGGTGAAGGTAACCCCAATGCACACTTGGTTACATTCAGGTCCAAGTGCCTACTTTTGCAAGTATAGCTACATGCCATCATGCACATCTTCCTTATGTCTCTCATTAACAAGGCCTTAAACTGGTATTGTTTGTTACCTGGGGCCTTAATCTCCTCCCTAGAGGATCTCCTTAACTAGTTTGTGACATGATTTAGATACAACTTGAAACCTAAAGTAACCCTTGACCAACTCATGCAAGTTAAGCAGGGGTCCCTAGAGTTCGTGGCCAAAGTCACCCAACAATGGGAAATCACCTTGTAAGAATTCTATGAGTTGCTAACAAAAAATTACCTGTTGGTCATTTTCAAGGGTGCAATCAATGACTTCATCAAGTCAAAACTATACTACCTGGCCTCGAAGTGTCTTACCCAAGCCTTTGCCCAAACAAAGGGCATAGAGGAGGTAGCACAAGTAAGAAATAACCTAGCCTATGTGGCCTACAAAAATAATCACATGTGCAAGCAAAACACAATAGTCGAAATAGTAGCCATACCTACAAAAGCAACTAATCAGGGCCCAAAGCCTAAGCAACCCAAGGCCCTAACACACAAAGTTGACAACTTTGGTACCAATGCATCCACATCAATAGGGGCCATAGTGCAAGCCACTACAAGGCCTTAGTTTGAGTGTAACAATTGCTGAAAGTACACTCCATTAGCAATGAAACCCTAAGAGTTGTTGGATTAACTCTTGAACGCTAGAAAAATCCAATACAAAGAAGTATTAGAAACTACCAAGAAATAGCATAATAGGTACTGTGAACTATTGAGGAACCCTACCTCAACAGTACCAAATGAACTTTTGGTCCTACAACATTTACAACTAGACTAATATTGTCATTACCATCAGATTTTCAGTTATAGTACTGACAATTGTTGGGCTTTGTAGGACAATTTGCAAAGAATGATAGAAAGAGGCCAATTGGTGCTCGATGCAGTGAGCGAATCCAATGTAGACAATTCCACTACATCATAAACTTCATCAGCATAGGTGGTCTAAACCTACTTAACAACAATTTATGATTTGCGTGCCTCCTAGCAAGGTAAGGATCCCCTTGGCCTCCACAAGCAAGGGCCTTCCCTTTGTTATCAAAGTGCCACCTCAGGCACCTACAACACCCTTTGTGGTTAAGGTCCCATAGCAATCTTCCACTAATATGTTAAACTAGCAACCAAACCAATCATCCACTAAGATGTTAAATTGGCATGACGTAGTAACAACAACTACTAAGTAACCTTTTGTCATCAAGGTACCACAATGAGTTGGCCCTGCAACAGCTTCTAAACCATCATTTTTCATAAGGATGCTAGAACATGATGGCCCCTCACCTACCCAAAGCTAAATAGTGGGCAACATCTCAATCTCTCCTCCTTCAAAGGCTGACCCCACTACCAACCTAGGTAGGCCTACTAAATGGCAATGTAAGAGGATGAACGAATGCCTCACAAACCTCATGGCTGAAGTAAAGGCCATAACCAACAAGCAACAACTGAACACTGGGGACCCTTTCCCCCAAGCAAGCTAAGCCCAAGTCCCCTATATGAGAGATCCATATCTCAGGCCACATGGTGGAAGTCAAGGCCAACACAATGGCTGATGACAAGGACTTTGTAGTTGTACTAACCTAGGTGAAATAAACACTCAAGAAAAAGAACACAATGTCAAGTTTGTACAACCTAGTCATGACCTCATCTATTCATTGCCAAGTGTTGGCCCAGATGTGGGCCTCCATTCCTATTACAAAGGACATCCTTGTAGATGCGAACATCATCCATGCAACTATGTTGCCCCTTGCACCACAAGAATCAGGTTCAACATCCCTAGCATTTTGTGACAATTTAGTCAGGGTCAACCTTGAATGAGGGAAGGTTACTATGGCTCCACTATCCATTAGCATACATGTTGGATGGTGCATGGTCTAAAAAGTGTATGTTGATGATGGTGTAGCAAAAAATGTATTTCTATACTCCATCATTGACAAGCTAGGCCTAGCAGAAAAAATTAAGCTAACCAAAATTGCGTGTCTAAAATCCTTCAATGGATCACATATCACCATTAGGGGTACATTCACCTTAGACTTTGTGGTAGGAGAGAAATTCCCTACTAGCATAGATTTCATTGTCATAGAGGAGATTCCAGGCTTCAACCTAATCCTAGGCAAGCCTTTTCTAGCTCAACTGCAAGTTGTTTCCTCTTCAATCCACTAATAAGTACACCTTCCATATGAAGATGGTCAAGTTATCATCCACAATGATAATGCATCCTCTTCAGCTATCCACAACGTAGACATGGAACAAGTGTCAGAGGTGGAGTTTATTGGTGATGCATCTGCAACAACCAATGCAACAAATAAGGCTAACACACTCGAATGAGTGGTTGAAGCCAATAACCTCCTAGAGGATCCTAGGCCTTCTGCATCCCCTAATCCAAACTAGATTAGGAAACAACTACCCAATCAAGGCACTCCCTTGGCTGAAAATGCTTTAGGTGCTTGCCTACCCCTTACCATCACTTGCCATGCATTTTTAACTTTCATTTACATCACACTAGCCTATGCATTTACATTTTTCTTGCTTGCTTAGATCACACATTTTATTTTATTCATGCATTTTTTTCTTTGTTTATGCATTCATCGACTTAGATTACGCATTGCATTTGAAAAACATCACAAACACATAAAAATCATAAAATTAAAATTGTAAAACACACAAGGCTTGAAAAGGCCTTAGCCTAGCCCATTGCCCAAAATGACTTTAAACTAGTAACCTATGACCTACCATGGCCTTAAACTAGCAACGTATAGCCTAAAATGGCCTTAAACCATTAACCCCTTTGTGATGGCCCGAAATGGCCTTAAATTAGCGATGGCCCCAAATGGCCCAAAACTAGCAATACTTGATAGCCTGAAATGGCCTTAAACTACCATTGCAACTGGAAATAGCCTAAAAATATTGCTCTTCACATTGTTTTTCTTTCATTTTTTCATTTTAACTTAGTTTACGATAGGTGCTACTTGATGTTTTTCTAGTTGATTTTTGTAGGATCTTGTAGGCACATAGCATGACTACGCATGTAGTACTGTACCTCACCAAAGCAAGGTAAGCACACTACATGTTCGTTATGATGCTAAACTAGCACAAAACATCCTTGGACTACAACATTAAATTAGCATCCACAACACACCTATCTGCTATGATGTTAAACTGGCATAGCTTGCCTTTGGGCCATGATGCTAAAATTGGCATCTACAACATAGTCTACTATGACTACAAACTAGCACATCTTGTCCTTGCATCATGATGTTAAACTGGCACAACATCCATTATCCACTACGACATTAAACTAGCACCCAACAGTCTACTAGGACTATAATCTAGCACATCATGATCTGCTAGGAAATGAAACTGGGTTCATGGTCTACCAGGACTTTAAACTGGCATGTTGTTGATCTTTTGGAGCACCTGCCATTGGTGCAACCTTTACAACACTCATAACATCATCACACTAGCACTTCCACTAGCTTCTTGTGCACTTGCAATTGGTTCAAATTTTCACACATCTATAGCATCTTGGCATCTGACATTTCACTTGCATTTCACATTTTGTAATTTTCTTATCTTCTTGGAATTATGTTTGTAAGATGAAACCCCAGAGGTAGTCATGAAAAGATGCATATCATCATAGCAACAAGTCACCACATCACTTCGATGTGCATGATTGGACTAGTTAAGCCAATCAAGAGTGCACATTCCCTTCATCCCATTATAGCCTATGCACATCCACTCCTTCATCGTAATAGACACTCATCCCCTACATACTCATGATTGCACATCCGTATGATGCATACACATTATGATGCACTTGGTGTACTCTCGTCACATCACACCACCAAACCCATGGCAAATGTAATGTAACTCATCCCATGGGGAGCCTCTATTGGTTGGTCAAAGTTAAGGAGATGTAATGCACCTCATCCATGGGAGGAATCACCTATTGTATAGACACAATGTGGTTGCATGAAAAACAAAGTCCATCTACTCAATGGCCCATAAAGCCCATCCACTCGATGGCCAACACCCTGCAACTAGCATTCAGTAGTAAGTTGGACGCGATGGAGGTTTACCTCATGGAAAGAGAATGGGAAAAATCAAATCCCCAAGTAAATTGATAACACTATAGTTTCACAATCAGCCTAGCCTTGGATTGAATTTGACTATCTTATGAGCACTTTGATGAGAGGTCAACATTTCAGGGGCAAGCCACTTGAAGCCATGATCACCATCAACTATGTTGATTTCACATCTTGCATCATGATACACTATTTGCATTTCATCTCCCTTGCTTGCATTTCACCTCCCAAGAATTGCCTACACCCTTTTCCCCAGCATACCACTATCCACAACACTCTTGAACATGGTGGAATGATAGTTGATCTAGTATCAATGAGTGATGTTGGTGCCACATCTATTGTGGTGTTTTGCAATTCTTTGTCGACATTTGTGTGGCCATTCCTCCAGATGTCAACAAATATGGGCTAATGAAACACCACAAAAATTTGGACTACTACTTCCTAAGTACAAATTTGGCTAAGTTTTAGAACTATGGCACTTTCTACAAATTTTTCTAAGTGCTAGGACTATGCTCTCCACTGCACTAGAGCATAGTCAACCTAGTGGGAAGTGTAGTCAGCTTCAACTACTAAATTTGCAAAATTTTGGCTAAGTGTTAGAACGATGTCACTTTCTGCAAATTTGTCTAAGTGTTGGGACCATGCCCTCTATTATAGTAGATCATAGTAAGCTTCAATAGCCAATTTTCTACAATTTTGGCAAAGTGTCAAAATGATGACACACACTACATAAATTTTCTAATTGTTGTGCTATGCTCCCATCGCCCTTGTTATGCTCTAGAGCATAGCTAGTGTAGTGAGCACACATAAAGCCAATTTTGCAAGATTTTTTCTAAGCATTAGAATGATGACACAAGCTGTAGAAATTGTTCTAAGTGTTGTGCTATGCTCCCATTGCCCCTACTATGCTCTAGAGCATTGCTAGCATAGCCATCATAGAATACCAGTTTTACAAATTTTTTTCTAACTATCAGGACTATGCCTTAGAGCATAGAAAACATAGCAAGGGGTCGAGCACAACAAGGGGTGAGCGTAGTGAGCGTAGCAACCAAAGTTAGAAAAAATTTTGAACATTTTTTGGTCACTTCAAGACTTAGAAATTTCTTTGAATTTTTCTCATAGTCCAACCTAATGCACTACCACATGGCATTCAATCTACATTTTTGGGCTAGCCTTAGCCTTATAAATACCCCTAGACCCCCAACATCTTGGGGGTTTGCAGTTGGTACTTTCATTTGGCATTTGACATTTTGGCATCTTGGCACTTAGCTTAATGGGAAAACGAGACCTAGAGCACATCACATTGGTAGAGAAGCATAGATGTACCACACAGTACATTGTAGCCTTATTGTAGCTCTGCACTACATGGTAAATCATGGCCCTGTTACAGCCGTACATCACATAGTACACCGTAGCCCCATTGTAGCCCTATAAAACATTACATGGTACATGGTGGCAGCCAACACAATAGGCATGATTCATCATAGTGAGTACTAGACTTTATAGCTGAACACCATCGAGACTGCGACTACACTCCCACTATGCTTGTTGTACACTGTGTATCTTCTGAGACCCTTTTGGAGTTAACTACACTCCCATTTGGGGTAGTGTTCCATTTCTCTCTCCCATTTCTAGCATTTTCTTTCATTTTTATTGTGTTTTCTCACATTTTTTCACACATTGTCAAACTATACTACACTTGATGGTAGTCTCCATAGGGTTGACACCCTCATTTTGGGTAAAACCCTTAGCTATGCTCACCTCCATTCCATGGATACACTCTAGACTTAGCATTGCAAAACACCACGTTGACACTTAGCATCATTTTGCATTGTTTGCATTTGCATTTTCAACTAACCATGCCACCCCTGGTTGCACCCACTGGCTTGGTTGCAATTAATAAAGTATTTGTTATTTTGACAAGATCATTTAGGGTGACCTATATCTACCTCCACCAAGGCCCTTGTGCAAATGTAGGGTTAGGTTGTGTGCCTATGAAAACCTTAATGTTCTAGCCACCAACATTTTCTATCATTACATTATGTTGCACTTCTTTAAGGGGGGTAGGTTTCATGTCTTGTATGTTTCTTGAGATATCAAATTAACTTGAGAACTTGAGTTGAGTAGAGCCTTTCATGGTGCATTTCTTGAAATTTGTAAAAAAATCAAAAGACTTTATGGATCTATTCTTTTCTTAGGAATATTTCCTACTTTTGTCTAGTTTGATACTATATTTGTTAGCATGACAATTGTAATCTTTTGATTTGATTTTTGTGGAAGTATGGTATTTGTAGGAGGATCTATCATAGGAGGAACATGATTCAATGAAGTCCTATCTCTACTAGGATTTTCTAGACTTATCCTAAAGAAAGGACATCTCTTGGATTTTCCTTTATTTTTTTTAGTATGGTCCTCTCTTTGTATATTCACTACCCTTGTAGTACTCTTTTGTTGTGGTTGTGATGGTAGTTCTCCTTGCATAATAGGTGGTTGTACTAGTGGTAAAGAATTAGGAGGTTGGATTGATGAACTAATTATTGGTTGATGTTCATAAGAATTAGGATTCATTCTTGGAGTAGTAGATCTATAGTACTCTAGTGGATAATATGGAAAAGAAGTATGGATTGAAGCATTTCTTAGATAGTTTGGATGTTGAATGTAATATCCATAAGGATCAGGTTGCCTATATGGATATTGTTGCTTCAACGGTGACATTCCCCATGCTTGTGGTTGTTGCCACTACTACTATTGTTACTCTTGTGAGTGAGGGTAGGCTTTGCTTGGATAGTATGATGGTTGGAAGGATTGTTTGAGATTATCATGTGGATAAGATAATCTTCTTGTTATCTTTTTCTTGAAAAATCATGAATTGAGTGTGTATGACCTAAACTCTTGCAAGTGGACCATAATAGGACAACATCCCTTTACATCCCTCTTCATCTTTTGAACTGGAGTTTGTACATTCCTCAACTATAGCATCTTTACCTTTATGTTTGTAACTTTCTTGTCTATGATCTCTTCTTTTCTTCTTTTCCTTGTTCTTGTTTAGTATTTTCTTCTAATATATTAAGAGCTATAGTAAATTTATCATCTACTAAGTCCCACATTTTCTTTACCTTTGTTGCTATGTCATTGACTAATTTCTGAATGGGTAGAGTCTTCTTTTGAATGATATTTTTTAGAGTTTCATCTTCTTATCTATTGCACATTTTGACATCTCTTTTTCATATGGTAGGAACTCAATTGTACTTTTTAGCTAAATTTCTTTTCTTGAATTTGCCTTCTTCTTTGGCTAGTTGGTCTATCAGCCTTTAAATTTGATGCGTTGCCATTCTTAATAATCTATGTTGGGCATATACCCCAAGGATTTTTTTGGTCTTGTTCCTTAACCCATCAACAATGTGTCTTAGTTGTTCCCTTTCTAAAAATCCATGAATTTTCATCCATGCAATAAAGAATAATAATTTTCCATTTTCATGTCAAGGGATTCATATGTCCCTTGCTACCATCCTTGGATTTTTTTTCTTAAATTAGACACTCTTGTGTAGGTTTAATATTTGTCATTAAAAAGCTATAGCAAGGTACTTCATTTGTGCATTGATTCTAGTTCTAAGGATTTGTATGAGCTCTCTACCTCTATGATGAGTGTTTTGGAAAACAAAGTTAATTTTTACCAATCACTTTCAATATTTTAAAGGGCACAAGCATCATAGAATGCTTGAAGATCATGCTAAGCATCTACATTATATCAACCCTAAAATTTGGGAATGTTATTCATGTATAGTTACTTGATGTGACTATTCCTTCCATGCCTGGTAGGGATATACGCTGCTTCTCTAATGTTAATCATACTACAAGTGGCCATTATGGGTTCTTCATGATTGTCAAGTTCGTAGGCTCAGTTGCAGTTGTGATCCCTTCGATGCTCATAGTGTTGCTCTCTTTATTCATGCCTAATTCTATCTCTTTTTTGTTCATAATCATCTTCTTATCTATTAGGACACCTTCTATGATATTGATGTCTCTCATGATCCATATGTCTTTCCCTATCATATTCTCTAGATCTTTGTTCCCTCTTGTCAGATTCCATTGATGATCATGAGGAAGAAGAGGAAGCAGTTGAAGAATGGTTCCAGCTAGTTCTCTTTCTATGACTCATTGATTCATTCTCTTGTGGTTCTGTAGTAGCTCTAGGCCTTGAGCTTTGCCTATGTTTTGAGTCATTTGCATCTCTCCTAGGTGTTTTCACAAGGATTAAATGTAACTATATTTTGACAAGTTCCTCTAGATAAGTGATAAGTGTCTATGAATAAGATTTATGGTTGGATAGAGTTTTTCCATTATGAGTGTATTGTCATTGATTTCTTCTAGGATAACATTGTGGGTTATTTTGTTTCCTTTATTATTCTAATGTCTTATGTCCATGGTGGCATCCATTCTTACTTGTGCTTTTGTCTATTGAGATGGCTTGGTCATGTGTTTAGTAACATGATATTCTTCTTGTGCATGGACAAGGTTCAACCTCATCAAGATTGCCTATAGCATTGATGGTGTTGAACATTCAGGAGGCAAAACTATGTTGCCTTACAAATCTCTCCACCTATGTTGTTCATCCTGGTGGAAGACAAATGTGAAATTAGGATAATATGGATCTGTATGAGCATACAAAATCCTAATTTGTATAGGCACACTCTAGTCTTCTTTATCATGTCCTTTTTCATGACTCTTTTGTGTCTTTTTGATAGGTGATAATTTTTCATTAATTTTTGAAGCCATATTTGTAAGTTTGATAGTCTCTTGTGTGTGTGTGTTAAAAGATTGATTAAAAATGTAAAAGATAAACTTTGGGATTCTTAATACATTGAACTCTATAAGATCAATTACTAAGCAAACATTGACACATCCCCTACAATAGCACCGATGATGAGCCATAAGGTATCCCAACACTCCACCATACAAACCACAAGTGCATGTGCATGACTAGATCATAATCTATGGATGGAAAATGCAAGTATGCTAAGAGTTGATAATCGATTTGTGATCGTTATCTTTCCACTTCGAGTTGGTGAAGTACAAGTGTATGATCAACTTTAAGTGAGTTGTATGATATATTAATACTATGGGTTCATGCTATTCCTAAGTGCTTTCATAATAAAGGTGAGTAAAATCTAATTCCAAGTAATGAAAGAAATGCAAATATACTCTAGCCTATGGTGATAAGAATCCATTGCTTGCTAGCTGTACATGTCTTCAGCTTATGTAACTATTACTAGAAATACTAAGTGAGTTCACCATAAAGCAAGTCAAGTGAAATCACTACTAGGTTACCAAATGATTACACTTCAACTCTCAAAACTAGTCATACTCATTCCACCTTACTAATGAGCATGAGAAGTAAGGTACTTTAGGAATGTAAAGAACTAAGCTAAAGTAAACATGAACATGAAAATTAAAATATGTAAGAAATTAAGTAAAAACAAAGAAACTAAGTGATTTCTGTAATGATGAAAAGCTTTCTTGATCTTTATTTCTAAACATGAATTGTGCCCAAGTACAACCTACTCAAATAAAGCCTCCTTACAACTACTAACACCACATTGCAAGCATTTACTCTAATGTTAACTATAGAAATAAATTGTAGGGGTTTAGCTAAGGGTGTAATGAAATTGTGTGTTGTTGGTGCAACCAAGTGTTGGTATTTATAGGGCCACACATCTCCTAATACATCATATTAATGATAATGGAGGATGAGCTACAATATCATAGCTATGCTACTATAGATGCAATATCATACTTGACAAAAAATTGGTTTTTATTACCAATGTAAGGTTTGATAGGAATATGAAGGATGAGGAACATTTTTTTAATAGTAAGGTATTAGCCTAGCTTTAAAGCTCCTTATTGAGTAACTCCAAAATTACACCCAAGCTTAAACCCAAGTTCCTAAAGACATATAGTCAAATTAGATGAGTCTTGATTTGGTGGATTGTGTCTCAACATCAATGTAGCAACATTGATGTATTAGTGTTGATGCATGATCTACTTTATTCAAGTTGATGCAATACACACATCCACCACATTTATGGGACCATATTTTCAATAACTTAGCTAAGCTCTTGTAGTTTTGTTTTGTAAAAGTTAGAGTCTGTCACTAAGTGCCTATAGCATGAATGAAGTGGATTGTACAAAGTCTTGTTCCAGTGATCATGTGTTTGAATACATTTTCATGGAGGAAATAAGATCAAAGTCCATTTTCCTTCATTGTAGCACTTAACATTAGCTTAATATTTTCTTTAATTATAACTTAATTTTAATTTTAATTTTAATTCTAAGAATTTCATTAATTATTTTACATTCATCATACTTAATTACACTGCATGAGTATGATGAGCTCCAAGCATAAATACATTAGTGCTTGGTAATCCCAAAAATACACCACTTGGTATGCCTAGTAGTAGGTAGTTGATAACCCAACAACGTTAGCATATGTTTAGGATGAGTATGATGAGTTAGGAATAGATACTTTATGCATAGGCTAGATTAGATTTATTATTTGTACATAGGTTAGATAATTTATATTTTTAATATTTTAATATAATTTATAGTTACAATATTTTAATAATATTTTAACCATAGATTGAGCAACGTTAAAATCACATTCCTTGATCAAACTTAACCATACAAACTAAATGCACACAAGCATGATTAGGAAGATAGGGAATACTTGATCTAATGCTTAGCTATTTATATAATAATACTAGCCATAGTTCATAGAATATGATCAAATTTCTCATGAATACTTGTCATCTATATGGGTGAATGTAGGATCTACTTTGCCACTTATCAATTATCCATTGAAATTGAACCCATAACTTGTAGTTTCTAAATTAAGTATCTTATCCCTAAGCTAAATCCTCATTATTGACTATAGATATATGATGTATATCATTATCCTAAACATGTGAAAATAGGTTATTATCATTATCTTTGAAGGTTTTAAATAAAATCAAACTCTAATCTTTAAAATATTTCCCAACAACATTAAGCACAAGACAAAAGAATGGTTGCTAATTATTTGATTTATAATAATCTAAATTTATAAGATAAAGAAGGATTGAACTCATGTCTTTATGTTTATATGTAATTATTCTAATCCAATAAAACCATCATTGATTACAAAAATAAAGTATCTTTTTACATGACTAACACTGTAAATACCAAAAGTAATTATAACCTGTTAGTAATACTATTAACTCATAACATAGTAAGTTCATTGAATAATGCATTTTAATTTTTGCTTACTATGTAAAGATTCTCTTAATTTATCTTAGCTTAACTTCTTAACATCCAAATTTTTATTCAAAAGTATCATTCAAAAGCAAATTTTACTAATTGACAATACCTAGGTTTAAGCTTGGGTGCAATTACTTGAAATAAGTTTAGGCTTTTACTCATTTGTCAATACTCTTGAAACCTTTCTTGACAAAATGAGCATTGAGCCTCCATGTGATGACCCTAAAAATTTTTTTAATCTAGATTAACTTTCCTAAAATGTTGATTATGCCATAATTACATGTTATTTAGAGCTTTTAAACTATATGGAATTTCAATGTTTTTTCCTAACTAGATTAGAGCCAATGTTTACAAAACAAGGTGTAGATTAATAGTTTTGAATATAAAATCTGTTAAAAAAACTACACTATCTTAAGCATCTAAATGTTTATTATTCTTGTAGATCAAGAAACATAGAAGGAACAATAAATAAAGTTATGAAGAAAAACAAAATCTAAACACTTAAAAATTAATTTTAAATGAAAGCTTAAAATAAATTCAAATTCAAATTTCTTTTACATTGTTGATTACTTAGTTTTTGAAAGAGAAAATTTTGAAGGCATCAAAATGAGGTGCTTCTATTAGCATATTATGTTTGATGTGAAAGAATGTGAAGATTATTTAATTTTTACCTAGATTGCATGGTTTTAGACTTGCAACCTTAAATTGTCAAAAGATAAATTAACCTAATAAATTAGGTTGTCATACCATTAAGTAACCTTGACAAATATATTCCCTAAAGTAAGATTTTTTATTTTTGAGTTACGAAATCATCCAATCATCCCTATGAAGTGAGTTGTCTTCACCATATTAAGTAGAAGATAAAAAAAATCATCCCAAATAGTGGATCACCTCGATTAACCATAAAGAATAGATAGACATATTGTTTTCAAGTTGTGGATCACATTAACATTCTCCTTCATTGTCCCTCTCTTGGATGTTTTTTCATGCCTGGTAAAAGTTCTTCCTTCTTAGGCATTCCTTTTAGCATCACCTACAATTTTAAAAGGATCAACATTAGTTTTGGTAAATTTTACTTAATAATTAACCCTTTTTAGATCCCTTAGTTTACATTTAAGTACAAGGTGATGAGAGTGTACTATACTAAAGATGATGAGGAAACTAAAATCATTAAGTTATTCACATTATTTTGATCAATTACTATTAGTTACCATAATGTTCAAAAATAGGATGTTAGAAATATTTCAAAGTGGGAATCCCTAGTCCCAATGACTAATGAGTGTAGCTTTGGAAGCACATAAGTTTTCAAAAATTGAAACCAAAGGTTTGATTTAGAGGATGGCCAAGAATATTAATGGATACAAAAATAAAAAATTAGGAAAAATTAATGAAATGGATGAGAAGCAGTCCCAAAATCATGCATAAACTTAGAGAAAATGTCATTGATGTTCTAGAATTTGTGAAGGTTAGTTCAAAGCCATGATCAACAAGAGTTATGCAATTGGATCCTCCCTAAAGTAGGCTCTTGCCATAATGCCCTTGCCTGACCACTTCTATAGATGTCCATGGGCACCTAAGAAGTTAAATATAGACCATGTCTTTGTTTCAAACAACACACAATTACCTTGGTTGGGATTTTACACTATACTATACAAAACCATTGGGTTCATTATCACATTTAGTAGTGAGGTGAATAATGGAATGAGATGGAATTGTAGAGATTAGGATGCAAGTGCTTTACCATGTTTACAATAGGTTATTGTGTGAAATGTGATTAAAATAATTCACATACCTATGTGTCCAAGTTTTAGGCCAAGTACATACAACTAACAGTGACCTCACATTGATGTATTCCTTCCTATCAATCGTCATGAGTCCACAACCACCACAAAGAACAATCATCACTTCAAAAGGAGAAGAAAATAGAAGAATAAAGGAAAGGCCATAGTTAGAGGGGCATCTTTAGGCATGGGTAACATGTCTTTCCAGCTCCATACCCAATTCTTATAGTCCATTATTGTGTCTAGGGGGTGTACTATGAATTTCCATTATTTTTTTTGGATTTTACATTTTTATGTTTTTTGTTTTTTTTTTGTTTTTTTGAATTTTAAATATTTTTGAAATGGGAATCACACCATGCAAAGACATAGCTTCCTTTTTATTTGTTGATGAAGGAGTGATGATACGTTTCAAGAGAAGTCATAAACAACATGAAAGAAGTTAAAAAGAGAACCCAACAAGTCCCCTTGAGGTCACATCCTTTGCCATTTCCACTTGGTCATTTCCTCTTTCTTGAAGGTATAATGATCATCGGTGAATTTTATTTTCATGAAAAAAGAACCAAATTTATTTCATTACAAAGGTCTTTTCATTTAGAGAACTGGAGGGATGGATGAAGTGGTCTCACTGCTTTACACAATTACTTACCCAATCATCTTGATAGCATAGAATAAAAACCCAACACCTAGCATTGAATTTTGCATCATGACCGGAAATATTATTAATAAAAACATAGAATACATTCATAAAACATAAAAAAATGACTCAAGAAAATAAAAAAGTATAAAGAAAAGAAAAATAACAAGAAATGGAAAACATATTAAAAATTAAAATTTTTTGGAAGAAATAGAAAAATGATAAAAAATTGTAAAA
Source organism: Gnetum montanum (assembly GCA_015680685.1). Lineage (NCBI taxonomy): Eukaryota > Viridiplantae > Streptophyta > Gnetopsida > Gnetales > Gnetaceae > Gnetum > Gnetum montanum. The sequence continues at coordinate 294,929 of MNCI01035712.1, forward strand.
TAAAAAATATGAAAAACACTTATTAGTTCTTGATTTAGGATGGGGCATCTCCCCCATGACTAAGTGTAAAGGTAGGCTAAGAGCCAATAAGTGGATTGGTTAGGTCCATGCATCTTTTAAATGGTTTTGCACTCTTATTTCCAAGCCATTGGGTGTCTTATGGTTTAGTGGCTACTACATAGACTTGGTTCTACTCACACATATTTTTTAACTTTATTGTGAGTTGGTATAGGGGTTGTGTTAACACTTCAAAATTTTGGCCCACAACTTCATCCTTTACTATTATTAGTAATGCATGGATTTTTGTGTTCTCCATAGTCATAGGTTAATCGTTTATGTTTTGTGTTAGAGTGGTAATGGTTGTTGGCTTTTACATAAGATTAGGAGACATTGTTTCAACAAGGAAGGGTATGACACTAGATTGGCCTTATGCTAGTTTTGATGCATTAGTAGGTTTATGAGTTTTGTGCTTGCACATGGAAACTATCCTAAAGGAAGGATGTTTTGGAGGTTGTGGTTGAGATCTACTAGCATTATCATTTTTGTGTATGTTCATAGCACAAGTGGCATTCTTTCATTGATGTTGTGATGTCAAACCTTTCTGTGTTATTGGTGGTGACATGTGATCAAGGAAAGTATGATAATATTGAGGATATCATAGAGGATGAGAGGTGTGAGGTGGTGATGCCATGGAAGATGTTGTAGGTTTATGATATTTGGGAGAGTGGTAGTAGTGATTTGAAGTAGAGGAAGTAGAACTACTTGGGAAAATAGGTTATTAAACATAATATCCATATGGGTCCAGTTGGCAATAAGGGTAGTGATGGTTTGATGATGGTCTTCCCCACAAGTTTGGGTTTTGCCACTATGGTTGATAGTAGAGTTGAGGCTGGTAATAAGTCTGACTCAGATAGTATAGTTAAGTGAGGTAATTTCATAGGTATTTTCCTTTCTATGAACTTGGGATTCAAAGAAAAAGTCCAATACTCATGTAGATGTAACATGACTAGAAAACAGCCCTTTGGATGATCATATAGGCATATGTTACATTCATCATCCTCTTTTGTGAGTAAGTCTATATCCTCTTCTTCTACAGCTATTTTTTCTTTTTGCCGATAAGTGTTTCTAGCTATTTCTTGGTTCTTTTTCCTATTCTTGTTTTGATCACTTAATTCTTATTGTGTTACTCTCTCCTCTAAGGTTTTCATGTAAGTTGTAACTTTATCATTTATCAACTCCCACATATTATCTATCCTTGCTTCAAGCTCATCGATAAACTTTTGTATTGACAAGGTTTGTTGTGAAATCAACTCATTGAAAGCTTCTTATTTTTCCTCATCATATATGTAAACCATTTTCTTTTGAAGAGTTTTTTTCCAATTATATTTCTCTACATTCTTTCATTTACATAGCTCTCCTTTTTCTTTTGCCATCCACTTGATTAGCCTTTGTATCTGATGGGCTTTTAGTTTGAATAACCAGCCTTGGGCATAAATCCAAAGGGTCCCTCTCATTGATTATGAAGCCCATATATGATGTGGAAAGGTTGCTCCTTTTAAGAGAAATCATGGTCGGGACATCTATGTTTTAGAGAATAGTATCTATTCAAGGATTCATGCTTTTCTTGCTTCCATCCTTGTATTTGTTTTCTTAGGTTGTACCCTCTCACATAGGTTTTGTATTTTTCATTGAAGAGCTCCAACTTTGTGGGCCATTGATGGATGGAATCTAGTTTCAATGATTTATACCAACTTTTAGGTTCATTTATTAGTATCCTAGGGAAGAGCTTAAGCTTTTGCCAATTACATTTAATATTTTGCAAGGCATAGGCATCATGGAAGGCTTGTAAGTGATGTTGTTGATTAGAATTATAATGTTATCCATATCAAGCCATTTAATGTGGTTGTCCCTTTGATGCCTTTAGGGTACCAAACACATCATGGTAATGACTTATATTTCTATTCATCTGATTATGATGATCTTGTCTATGCTCATTTTGATGTCTTTGATTTTGTACTTGGGTTTGATTTCTATCTTTATCTTGATCCCATAGTGGAGTTCTATCTTTATAACTACATCCATCTTCATTAGAATAAGATGTTGAAGAGGAAGAGCAAGATGTGGAATTGGGAAAATCACCATGGCTCTTATAGTTCTCCCCATGATCCCTTGATTTATCTTTTTTTATGTTTAGAGGAGGTCCTAGGCGTTAAGGCCTGTTGAACCCCAAAAATTGGTTTAATTTTTAATAAGTATTTTTCTTGAATTTATACATTTTAATTAATTCATTCTATATTTCATATAGTTAATTGTTTATTTAATGTTTATTTTATTTCTTTATATTAGTGGTAAGTATTAGTTTATTATTATTTATTATGATTAGTTAATTGGTGTGGTTTAGTTTATTTTAATTTTAGTTTAATTAGTATGATGTATTATTATACATTAATGATATTATAATTACATGTATATATTATATATTCAGAAATATAACTTTACATATGTAAATATTATGTAAATATACATTANTTATATAAACTATATTATAATATATTATACATTATTATATTATATATGGAAGTAGCAGTGAATAGGAACCAACGACACTTATAGTGGTACTATTGCACCAAATGCGGTAGCTACGGTAGGCAACGATGGGTCCAACGCAACACACAAGTGATGGTAGTTGCAGATAGGCATAGAGCATGAGTGGCGTAGGTAAGGTGGATCGGCGTAGTAGTGGTGGCTTGGGTAGCCCAAGTAACAACAAAATGTGATGCTAGTAGTAGCCACAACAGTGACAATAGGACATAGCAACAATAGATTATGGTACATCAAGGGGTTTTGGTTGTAGCAAGGGCATGGTTGTAGCAAGAGAAATGGTGATGGTGATGGCAAGTACAATGAATGCAGTAGTAGCAATGATGTAGCTAAGTCAGAATGGGTCTAGCATAGCATGTAGCAGTAATAGCCAAGATACAATGCATGGCACAAGTTAGATTAGCAATAGGAGTAAGGGTTTCACTGTTACATGTGCGGGCAAGGGTAATGATGGCAAATGCATGACGCATAAGAGCACCAACAGAGTGTACATGGTAGTGGTGGTAGCATAGGTTGTAGTAGGTGCAGTGACGGTGGCTATGACAAGGAATAAAGAGAGCAACACATGGTGCGATTAGGGTAGCAACGATGATGCATGACAATGATAGTAGGACCACGTGATAGTAGGTAGTAGGCCTACAGTAGTGGCAATAGTGGGACTGCATGGCAGTAGTAGCGGCAATAGTGGGATTGCATGGCAGTAGTAGCGGCAGGTAGCACTGTCAACATTGGAGTTGCTTTGATGTCTGCCATCTCCAAATTCATGGCTGCCATCAAAATAATCATTGCAATTGCCTTTGTAAGATGCATAGTTGATGATGCCACTGGCCATGATGATGAGGTGCTCTGGGATTAATGTGGAAGTTATTGTTGATGTTAACATGGGTTTCTCAAAGTTGTTTCCAATGTTAATGTGGGTTTCTCTAGTGGCCCATTCATAGTAATGGTCTCATCAACAACATGGATGGTGAACACATGGAGTATCATTAATGCCTCTTTTGCTACTCCAATCCAATCCTATGCCAATCTAAGATATCAAAAATGCTAAACTTGGGAATTATGCCAATTCGTATGGATTGGTTTATATTCAACTTATTTAACATTTTTGAAGTATAAATAAGACTTCAATTTGTAACATGAGGGACATTGATTGAACATTTTTTAAGCATTTTGTTTTGTACAACTTGAGTGACATACACTTAAGGTATGCACCATGATTGATACCCAAGCAAATCCACATCAAATTGAAGCCCAATATTTCCTTGAAAAATTATTATGTAAGGATTCTTTGAGCTTTGTGGTAATTGAAAACCATTAGAGTCCATTGTTGGGCTGTCGAGGTTGCTACACTATAGAAATAGCAAGGCAAAATCACAAGATTAGGTGAAGTCTCCCATGTAATTCTCATCATCATCTATGCTTGTAACTTTGACTTTAACTTGATTTAATTATAAATTTTTATTCTTGGACTTGTGATTAGAAGTTAGGATAAAGGTTCATAATTTTACTTATGAGTAATAGGCATAAGTGTGGAATTTATTTAGATTTAATTCTGACCATTTATTATCTTGATGATTCTTTGACTTTTTAAATCATTCTTCCATGGATACGACTTGTGGATCAGTCATAGATGAGGTGACTTCTCTACAACAAAAGAAAATAAATTTTAAAGGTATCTACCAACAAATTTTGCTTGGCTCATCAATTTGGTGTCGTTGTTAAGGAGGTTGATAGAGTTAATCATCATCAAGGGTTTAGTAATCTTTAATTTTTATTGATTTATTTATTCATGAAATTTATTTTTATTTTTCTTTTATTTTTGTAATTTAAGAAATGGTTTCTTTTACTTGTTTTTCTTACTTAAAGAAAAATAAAAATAAAAATAAATAAAATCCCAAGAATTATCTCCTCTTATCATACAACTAGCCAAAACCATTAAAAAAGTTGCAAGTAAAGCCACGATAGTAGGAGTCATTAAATTAGTTTGTAAATTTTTAGGAATGGTAGCCCATGAATGTGCCAATGAAGAGTGTTTGTGTTAAATGAAACCAACAAAGCAACCAAGGAAACCTACATGAATTCAACTGTCTAGAAGAACTCTTAGTCTTTATAAACATATGAAATCAAATCAAAACCAAGATTAAAAAAACCAATACAATCAAGATCTAATTATTCTTTCCCTTAGGTGATATAAAATCCCAATGAGAAAAGAAAACCTAATTTTTCCATAATTGTCAACCCTCTATTTGACATTCCAACATCAACCATGAGTTTAACTATGGGGGCAGGATCTCAAAATATAAATACTACCTCAACGTCAACTTATGTGACCATAATAGGTGGTATTACCTAACCAATAAGCACTTTGAATATACAAACTCCACCAATAGTAACCTCATTACCAAGTCCTCTAGTAACCCCAACAGTAGCTTCAACTTATACTATGGGATCATCCTCACATCATGTACCTCCTCCATTTTCCTTAGGTCCAATTCCTCTCTCTTTCGGTAGTTTGAGTTCCAATGTCCCAATTAATCATCCATACCCATGACAAACCCTTGGAGAATTATTAAATAAGAGAACATAAATTATACCTCAAGGCCCATTAGTTTTCTCACAAGGAAGATATGTAGAGGTTAAAAATATTCATCTATTCTCTTTTTAAGGGGACAAATGATGAAGATTCAGTGACTCACATAAGAGAATTTGAAACAACATAAGCTATTGTAGCACCTCAAAGTGGGGATAGGACTAAAATGATTGCTTTCAAATCAATCCTAAAAGACAAAGTTGATTTTTGGCTACAAACCCTTCAAACACAAATTAGTTCTTGGGATGAGTTTAAAAATGCCTCCCTACAAAGATTTCTTTCTAATGATAGGCTATTCTCATTAAGAAAGAAATTAATGAGTTTTATGCAACATGAGGATGAGGATTATGAAAGCATCTTTGATATATTTAAAGGGTTATGTTTAAAGAATCCAAACCATGGCTTCCCAGCCCATTAATTAATTCAAATATTTGTAGAAGGTTTGCTACCTTATTGTAGGCAAAATGTTGACTTTGCATGTGGGGGAAATATTTTAAATGTGACATCGGAAGATAATTGGAGAATTATAGATTCATGAGTAGACCAAAGTAAATGTTGGTCAAAACCCAACATTATGCAAGTCATGATGCAATAGATAGAACAATTAAATAGAAAATTCGATGAGTTAATACGATTGATTAAAAGACAAGCTCATGGAAGTCAAAGTAAAGCATGAAACATTTGTGGTAGTTTCCAACATGACCAAACAACCTGCCTAGCCTTATATTATTGTCAAGAGGAAATGCAATAGGCAGCTAAGGCTTTTTAGCAATTTAAGAGCCAATTAACAACAAAATTTTCTCAATGCCCATTCTACCCACAAAAATATCCTCAAAATAATTTTAGGCCATTTAAGAGTCCAACTAATGAAAATTTGGATAAACTCACCCAAAGCCTTACTTCCTTTATAGAAGAAAGTAGGCAATTTATGAGTAATACTAGGAGAATATTTTAGGATTTAACTAATAACAGATTACCATCCCAACCTGAACCTAATCCTACATTTCAAAGAAAAGAAAAGGAGCAATTACATTCCATTACTATGAGTGGAAAAATAATCGAACCTAAACCCCAAAAGTAGGTGAGATTATAAGAGGTAGAAAGACAAGAGGAAACACAACCATAGGTAGTCAATGAGGAAGATCAACCAAGGGAAAAGAACAACCATTACTCTTTAGACAACCAATTTTACCCTCTTTTCCTAAATGATTATAAGAAGACTTTACAACCAAAGTCCATCTTGAAAAAATGCTTAGTGAATTATACTTGCATATTCCTTTAGAACAAGCAATAAAAGACACACCACTCTATGCAAAATACTTAAGAGAATTATGCACTAAAAAAAGAAAAGAAAAATTCCTATACAAGTTTATTTAGTTGATAATATTTCTCAACTTATACAAAGACATGAAATTCCTAAATACCAAGATCCAGGAGTTCCTACCATTCCAATCAAGATAAATGGTCAAGAAATTAGGAATTCCCTATAGGATTTAGAAGCTAGTATTAATATTATGCCTCTTGAAATGGCTAGATCACTAGATATAGAAGATATAAGAAGAGTAAACATGAAAATATCATTGGCTGATGGTTCAAGTGCAAAATCCATAGGAATCATAAAAGACTTAATAATAGAGGTTGAAAAGGGAAAATACCTAATTGATTTTATTGTCCTAGAAGTGAAATATCTTGATTGTTTCCCCATTATATTAGGTAGACCTTGGTTAGAAATAGTTGATGTGGTAATTAATTGTAGATCTAGCCAACATCAACTCTCATTTGCAAATCTCACCTTTACACTAAATATGTATGATAAGATAAAAGCAGATCATTTAAATACAGACTTGAGGGAAGCAAGAATGCTCTACACTCTACCTACTTCAGCAATGGCATAATATAGAAAAACCTTAGTGTTAAATAATTTTGAGGAAGGACCTCTAGACCCCTCAACTAAGGAACAACAATATCTCCTTGACCAAATTCAAAATTTAGGATTAGGAAATATTGGAGAAATAATTCAAGCAACAAATAAAGATTCTTTGGATCTTATAGAATTACCTAATATGCTAAAGTATATTTTCTAGACCAAAATAAGCCATTAATAATAAACTCCCTACTTACTAATAAGCAAGAAAACAAACTATTATAAATCTTGCATCGAAATTCTAAGGCATTTGCATGGAGCTATGAGAACCTTCACCGAGGAATCTCACCCAACATTTGCCAACATCATATTTATCTAGAAGACAATGTCAAACCAGTAAGAATTTCCCCAAGATGAATTAATCTAGGATTAAAACAAATAGTTAAGGATGAAATTTCAAAACTTTGGAAAGAAGAAATCATTTATCCAATAGCAGATAGTGAATGGGTAAGCCCCATTAATGTAGTCCCAAAAAAGGGTGGAAAATGAAGATTAAAGCAAAACACAAAAAATGACCATTTTCCATTAACATACATAGATCAGATTCTAGAAAAATTAAAAGGACATGAATACTATTATTTTTTGGATGGATTTAGTGGTTATAATCAAGTAGCTATTGCACTTAAAGACCAACATAAAACAACCTTTACATGTCCTTATGGAACTTTCGCTTATAGATGAATGCCTTTTGGCCTTTGTAATGCACCAGCCACTTTCCAAAGAGCCATGATCTCAATATTTTTGGATATGTTAGAAGATTATGTTGAAGTCTTTATGGATGAATTTTTAGTCTATGGGGATACTAATGATGAAAGCATACAACATCTTGAACATGTCTTAGATAGATGTATATATAAGAATTTAAAATGAAGTTGGGAAAAGAGTCACTTAATAATTACAAGTGGTGTAGTATTAGGACATGTCATTTCTAAAGAAGGGATAAGAATGGATGATGAGAAAATAAGAGTCATAGCTCGACTTCCAGCTTCAACCAATTTAAATTCTTTTCAATCCTTTCCAAGACATGTTGAATATTATAGAAGATTTATCAAAGATTTCTCAAAAATTGTTAAACCATTATATATGCTCTTAGAAAAGGATGTTTCATTTGTTTAGACCAATGATTTTCATGAAGCATTTTTGTAAGTAAAGAAAAAAGTAACCGTAGCCCCTGTATTAAATGCACCTAATTGGGATTATCCATTCGATTTAATGTGTGATGCTAGTGACATAGCAATAGGGGTAGTTTTGGGATAATACATTGATAATAAACCAAGAGTGATTTATTATGTGTCCAAAAGTCTAGACCAAACCCAAGTAAATTATACAACCACAGAAAAAGAACTATTAGCCATTGTATATGATCTAGATAAATTTAGACATTATTTAATTGGATATAAAACTAGAGTATATACTGATCATTCAGCCATTAAATTCTTAGCTACCAAAAAAGTAAAAAATGCAAGAATAATGAGATGGTCCTTATTACTCCAAGAATTTGACTTAGTTATTCTAGATAAAAGAGGTAGGAAAAATGTAGTAGCAGATTATCTTTCTAGGCTAGAAACTCTTGATGAGAACTAAACACAAGGAACTTTTCATCATGAATTTCCTAATGAAAAACTTTTTTCTACAAAGAAGGATCCTTGGTTTGCTGATATAGCCAACTATCTTGCTACTATGAAAACTTCTATGAATTGGACTAAGGAAGAAAAACAAGATTTCTTATGTAGCATATCTAGATAAATTTGGAGTAGTTCATACCTCTATAGAATATGTAAAGATAACATAGCACAAAGATGTGTAGCTGAAAATGAACAAAATTTTTTTTTACAAATGTGCTATGATGTTTTAGGGGGAGGCCACTTTGATAGCAAATGTATTGCTATCAAAATCCTTCAAAGTGGATTTTATTGGCCCTACATTTTTAAAATGCACATAAGTATCTACAAGAGTGTGATAAATGTCAATGAATGGAAGCAATAATAAAAGGACATAAAATGCCCTTAAAACCCATTTTAATAATAGAACCATTTGATGTGTGGGGTATAGAATTTTTAGGACCATTCCCACCATCTAATGGATGTTAATACATTTTGGTTTGTATTGACTATGTTACCAAATGGGTAGAAGTAATAGCCATCCTAACAAATGATGTAAAGGTAGTTGTAGCATTCCTTATGGAAAATATTTTAACACACTTTGGAACTCCACGGGTGATCATTAGTGATCAAGGAATCCATTTTGTCAATAAAATCATGGAAAAATTCCTTAAGTGTTATGGTATCCAACATAAGATAGCTACTACCTATCATCCACAAAAAAATGGACAAGTAGAGAATGCTAACAGAATTGTCTTAAGTATCTTAACAAAAATTGTATGTACTAAAGGGAAAGATTGGTCTAAAAAATCACAAGATGCACTTTGGGCTTATAGAATTAGTTATAAACCAAGTTTAGGATATTTACCTTATCAATTGGTTTATGGTAAGTTATGTCTATTACTAGTCAAACTGAAATATCAATATTTATGATGAGCCCAACAACTTAATTTTGATGAAGATATGAACCAAGCCTCTAAAATTAATCAACTTCACAAACTTGATGAAATGAGGCTACATTCTTTGGACAAGCAAAGAATTGTAAAAAGAAAAATGAAAACATTACACAATAAGAGTATCTTTGAAAAATAATTCTTCGTAGGTGATAAAGTTTTACTTTACAATATGAGATTATAGGAAATTAACAACTAGATGGGAAGACCCTTATTTTGTTATTCAACCCCATGATAATGGAAGTGTCCTCATATCACCTATTGATGATTTCTCAACAACATTTCTAGTTAATGGTCAAAGACTTAAGTTATATCATCAACATCACATTGAGGAACCTGGAGAAGACGAATTAATAGAGCTAAGTGATCCAACTTATCTCACTATAGATGAATTACATTAAAACCATTTATTAGAAGTCCTAGCTCTTAAATATACCCCTAAATTAGACTCTTTCATCATAGAACAAAGAATTAGTTTCAGTCTACAACATTTACCTTGAAAATGTGGAGGTTAATAGGACATTCTATTATGTGTTGGGACTATAAAGAGTTCGACAACATCATGTTTGGAATGGAAAAGAGAAGGCCAACTCCTCCTACCTTGAAATAGGTAGGTTTAAATCGAAAATCCAACTAAGGATGAGCTTTAGAATAATAAGTGTCTTACACATGATAAATTTCATTGTTTTAAAATAATATTCTTTAAGTACATTGTTCATAAGTTAAGGTAGCTACATAGCTTAGTTTTGAGCAATGCTTATTCGTATTTGATTTCTATTAAATACTTACTTGGATGAGTCACTAAGGTGGAAAGGATGTGTTATATTGGACCTAGTTTCTTTGGTAGTAAAAGGCATCTATCGATATTAAGCCATGTGAACAACCCTTACAAAATGAAATTGGCTTCCAGAAGAACCTCATGATTGAAGCTTGTTAGATATTGAATATCTAGCAGAAAAAAAAGAAGAAAAAATGATGACAAAGAGAAAAAATGATGGAAAAAAAAAGGATTGCAAATAGAAAAGATAAAATGTAAGAAATTAAAAAAAAAAGACCCAACAAGAATCTTTAATTATGAGCTAAGCCCCACTTCCACAAGAACCTTATAGTTGGGGTGATGCTCTAAGCTCACAATTTCAAGCATCCCACAAGAATCCCCTTCTATAAGCAGAGTGTTTAAGGGTTAGGCACCAATTATCAATCTACTCTCGATGCCACTACCTTAGAACTAGGCTATAACATTGGAAGTAAAGGAGTCACTCATTCACAGTTGGTATCTTAATGAACATCTTGACTTCTAATCATTCCTTTTATTTTGTTATTTCATTACTTTTCGTATGTTTCTTTGTACTTTTTAGACTATTATTTTTCTTTGCTTTTGTTTTGTACTTCTGTATTATTTTATTATTTTATTTTTACCTCATTTTTAACTTTTGATATTTCTCTTTTTCATTTTTGTTGAGTTATCATCTCATTTTCTTACAAGGTCATCCCTTTGACTAGTGGTACTTTTGTGCATGAGTTTTCTTGGTGTTTCCCATAATGTCTTCCATAGGTGTTAGTGGTTGAGATGCCTACTATGGTAGCCAATGATGGATACTAACACTCATTCACCCATTGCATTTGGTTTCTTCTTAGTCTAGATATACAAAAATTAGGGCAATTCTTGCTTTTGATATATCCTTTAACCATATATCTTTTTAATAATTTATCTTTGCTAATTAACCTATGTATGTTACATACCTTAGCTTTTTTTTTGGGGGTGGGGGAGGGGGCACGGTAAGGATAACCAAGTAATAAAGGATATGATAGTAGGGTCTAACCAAATTGGAAGCTAAACCAAGAACAAGTTAGGAAATGAGTTAGATGTAAGTAATGCATCTTAGATCCTTAAATCATAGGAAAGTTTTAAACCTTAAGTTTATAAGACATTCTTACACCTAATAAAGTAGACCTTGTGAGCTGATGTTAAGCCCAAGTAATCCTAGGCAGGGCCTTCTTAATCGAGTTATATATGGGCTCATATCTAAGAATAAGAATTTATCATCAAAAGAGGAATAATCAT
>MNCI01035712.1:306983-320109 GCA_015680685.1 Gnetum montanum
TTATATGTTATTATATTATATATATATATTATATACACCAATGGTAGTGAATAAGAACCAGCAACACTTATGGTGGCACTCTTGCGCTGGACGCGGTGGCTAGGGCAGGTAATGGTAGGGCTAGCACAACACATAGGCAACGATAGCTACAGAAAGGCATAGAGCACGAGCAACGTGGGTAAGGTAGATTAGTGTAGCAGTGGTGGCCTGGGTAGCGTAGGCAATAATAGAACACAACACTAGTAGTAGCCATGATAGTGATAGCAAGATGCAGCAACAATAGAGCGCAATAGATCAAGGGTTTTCGACTGCAGCAAGGGTGCAACTATGGCAAGAGAAGTGATGATGGTGATGGCAAGCATAGCAAATGTGGTAGCGGCAGTAGTGCAGCTAAGTCAGAATAGGGATAGCGCAACAGTAGCCAAGATATAATGTGTGGCATGAGGTGGATCAGCAATAGGAGAAATGGTTTCATTGTTGCATGTGCGGGCAAGGGTGGTGGTGGCAAATGTATGATGCATAAGAGTAGCAACAAAGTGTACATGGCAGTGGTGGTGGCATAGGCTACGTAAGGTGTGGTGATGTTGGTTACGACAAGGAATAAAGATAGCAATGCACTACATCATTAGGGTAATAACAATGACATGTGATGATGATAGCAAGACTGTGTGATAGTAGGCAGCAGGCCCATGACAATGACAATGGCAAGACCGTGTGATAGTAGGCAGTAGGCCCATGACAGCAACAATGGCAAGACCGTGTGATAGTAGGCAGCAGGCCCACGACAGCGACAATGGCAAGACCGCATGGTAGTAGTAGCGAAAGTAGCATCGCCAATGCTAGAGCTCTTCCAACATCTGCCATCTTCAAATTCATGACTGTCATCAACATAATCATTGCAATTGCCTTTGTAGGATGCATGGTCGATGATGAGGTGCTCTAGGATTGATGTGGAAGTTGCTATTGATGTTAATGTGGGTTTCTCAAAGTTGTTGCCAATGTTAATGTGGGTTTCTCAATGTTAATGGATAGTGAACATGTGGAGTATCATCAATGCCTCTTTTGCTACTCCAACCCAATCCTATGTCAATCCAAGACATCAAAGATTCTAAACTTGGCAATTATGCCAATTCTTATAGATTGGTTTATATCTATCCTATTATTAAAATAGTTATTTTTAAAATTTATGAAGTATAAATAAGACTTAAAATTGTAACATAAGGGACACTAATTGAACACGTTTTTAAAGCATTTTTTTTGTACAACTTGAGTGAATCGAACACGCATCCAAGGTGTGCACCAAGATTGATACCCAAGCAAATCCACATCAGATTGAAGTCCAATTTTCCCTTGAAAAATTATTATGTGAGGATTTGTTGAGCTTTGTGGCAATTGAAGATCATTAGATTCCATTTTTAGGCTATTGAGGTTACTACATTGTAGAAACAACAAGGCAGAATGATAAGATTAGTTAAAGTTCCCCTTGTAGTTCTCATCATCATCCATTCTTGTAAGTTTGAATTTAATTTGATTGAATTATAAAATTTTATTTTTAAACTTGTGATTAGAAGTTAGGATAAAGGTTCATAATTTTACATAATGAGTGACATGCATAAGTGTGGAATTTGTTTAGATTCAATTCTAACCATTTATTATCTTGATGATTCTTTGACTTTTTAAATGGTTCCTCCATAGATACAACTTGTGGGTCAGTCACAGACAAGGTGACTTCTCTATAACGAAAGAAAAATAAATTTTGAAGGTATCTAGCACCAAATTTTTCCTGGCTCATCAAGGGCCTCCTTGATCTAGGACTTACTTCATCTCCTCTAGAATTGTATGTACCAGTGAAATGTAGTTCTTACATGTAATAAGGGTATAAATGAACATATGAAATCCTTGCCTGAGATTGTTCACTCCAATTCTCTTCAGTATAGAAACTATCATTTCTCCTATGAGTGTTTTCATCATACTTGGTCCTATGTGAAGAAGACATTGTTTAACATGTGTGACTTCAAATTTTAAAATTTTTTAAAAGATTAATCATTAATACCTTTACACTAATGATGTATAATATAACTAATCTAGATAGCTAGCACCATCTCTGGCAATGGTACCAATGATGGACAACAAGTACCTCCTACACCTAACCATATGAATCATAAGTGTTCATGCATGATCCAATTGAATTTCATGGACGGTACTAGTTGTGGTATCTGGATTGTTATGTCTTGATCATAGTTCACTATCTTCCCACTTAGGCTAGTGGTAGCTTTGTCACATGTGATTTAGTCCATTGATAGGCATATGATTCTTGATGTTATTTCGACCTTATGTTATATCATCATAGCTATGATTTTGTAGGATGTGTGTAACCTATAAATATAACACTTATGTGCATGGATTTGCATAAGTTTTCATTCCATAGTAACAAAACTCTTTTATTTTTTTTCATAGTTGAGCACTTAGAAATGTGAATGCCTGTAGTGTAGTGTGACTTAGTGCATGGTTTCTTTATTTGAATATGTTATACTTGGGGATAAGTATGATCAAAAAGAAAGATTGAGCTATTTCTCACTATTGCAGTAGTCTCCTAGTTTCTTGTTTTGACTTAGCATAATGTTTACTAGTTTCCTAGTTGATATTTTACTATTTAATTCACTTTACTATTATTGTTATTGTTAAGTGGAATGAGTATGACTAATATTGAGTACTTAAGTGTAATTGCTTAGTAACCTAGTAGTGCTATCACTTGGCATGCTTAATAGTAGTATACTTGGTATTTCAATAGTAGTTACCCAAATCCCAATGTGTGTATAGAAGATCAAGAATAGATGCTCATCACCATAGGCTAGAATAGATTGGTTTACTTATGTTACCTAGATTTAGAAAGCATTTCTATTTTTATCATGTTTGCTAGGAGTAATGATGGCCAAACAACATCAGATATCATATATCTCATAGTGAGCTAAACCATGCACATAGACTACACTAGATTCATGTGGGAATATAATGGTCTTAGACATAACCAATTACTAGCATATTAACATTGCATTGTCCAAAAATTATGATTTGGTAGTGCATGAAAACTTGTGACTTGTATGGTTAGGTGTTGGATTCCTCCACTGCCCATCATTAGTGCCATTGTTAAGGACTAGTCAATGTATACTAAGTAATTGATTTTCTAAAGATCATTGCATCAAAAATCCAAAGTAAAATTCATAGCCCTTTAATAATTCCAAATAATTAAGCACATTTAACTAAACATTTGAAAATAATAACATGGCTTTAACAAATGATTAATCACCATCTACTAATGAACCATAGAGATACAATGAAAAAATCAATGATGAAGAAGAATGAGGGATGCCAATGCAAACAAGAATCACATATGCTCATACTAATTCTTATCATCTAGATTTTACTTTCATCTTTCATTAGGAAAATCAAATGAGATGGATAACATACAAGGCAACATAGTCCTACCTCTGGATTATGTAGCACTTAACATGCTCCAAACTACCTTAAGGAGAATGAATCTAAATCAAATCTAGGAAGGGTATCATGTGACTAAGCACATGACAAGGCCTTGTGAGTCCATGAAGGAGTAAATGAGGAGAGATGCTACTATGGAAATCAAGCATGTACACAACAAAGAGAGGTAGGTTAACACTTCCATTATCTTGGAAGAACTTGATGCTAATGTGTTTATTATAGAATATCTCCATAAGAATCATGAAGAGTCTTCAAAAATACCTATCATTAGATTTGAGAAACCTATCAAAGTCCAACTACATTCCATTTAGTAGAGGTACCATGAAGGGAGGAAATAGACTCCAAGTATAGGAAGAACTTAAGGCCAATTGTTTCCACTAAACATCATAAGAAGGAGTACCAGAGTCATCAAAGGAGGAAAAGTCGATATCATTCTTTTACTACCTCATTTGCATCATCAAGATCATCCATGGAATCTGACAAAAGAAGAAAAAGGTATCTAGACCATGATAGGGAGGAAAGAAGGACTCATGATCATCATGACCATTATTCAAGGCACTCTAACATAGAAGATGAAGACTATGAACAAAGAAGATACAAGTATCAAAGAGAGGATCAAGAAAGGTATGGGCATAGAAGGGGGCATTGCTACAACAAATTACATGAACCTAATCACAATGATGAACCCATGNATATGAGCATAGAAGGGGGCATTGCTACAACAAATTACATGAACCTAATCACAATGATGAACCCATGATGACAACTTGTAGCATGATCAACATCCATGAAGCTATACATATATCAGCCAGGCATGTAAGAAACAACTATATCAAATGGCTTGACATGAACAACATGTCTAGATTGCTAATCTATAANCTAGGCATGTAAGAAACAACTATATCAAATGGCTTGACATGAACAACATGTCTAGATTGCTAATCTATAAAATCACCTTCAAGCATTACACGATGCTTATGTCCTACAAAATATTAAAAGTCATGTGTAGAAATTGAAGTTGTTCCCATGGACATTTGTCAAAGAAGCTAAGAGTTGACACAAATCACTCAAAGTAGAATCAATCAAGAGATGGAATACCATGCTGGAGATATTCCATGAAAAATATCAAACTTATTCATGGGTGTCTAATATAAGGAAATAGACCCAAGGATGGAAGTAAAGAACTCATAAATCCCTCAATGGAGCAATGAGCAGGTATTACTTACTATTGCACAGATGTGCAAGCCATGGATTATATTAATGGGAATAGCTAAGGCACCTTGTACCCTTGGGGTTTATTACCAAGGTTGATTATCTAAAATGGTTTCCCATCAAATACAAAGATTTATTGACCAAGTGGAGAAAAAGGAAGGTGAGTTAAGAAAAAGAGAATTAGCAAAAGAATATAATGGATATCCATCTATTAGAAAAAGGGATGCAAGAGCTTGTGACACATAGGAAGAATAAACCTTGGATTAGGTAATTCAGAAGGAAACTCTAACTATCCAAAAATCTATCAATGATATAGCAACATAGGTAGAGAAGCTGTGGAAATCAGTTGATGAGAGATGTACGACAACCTTGAAGATTATGTAGGAGTGAATAGAATAAGCCTTTGGAAAAGGAAAGGATATGAAAAGAAGAAATATTTTGGATAAAAGGGAAAAGTGACCTTAGTGGTTGAGTGTTTAGAAACAAGCTCCAAAGATGAGAAAGGATGTGCTATATGCCAATACAAACAACCCAAGGGATGTTGTCCAGTAATGCCACACTTACAAGAAATAGGGGCATATGCACTTAACCCTAGATTAGTCAATAAAAAATGCCCAAAAGGTTACCTTACCCTCAAGTTAACTATAATCAAAACTTCCAACCCATGTACTCTCCCAGTGGAGCTTTACTACAGCCACAAGAGTAGTATTATCAGTTGTGGTAATATCCCCAATCGTGAGCCATGTGACCACCATGCCAGCAGTATCTATATTGATAGCCAGATCCATATGGATACTTTGTGCAACATTGAATTTCTCTTGGAAATGCTATTTTCCAAACTCCATTATACTATTCGATAGAGTACCACAGAACAACACCACCAAGGATAGATCCAACCTTATATATGCATCCATGAGCAGCTCATTCTTCAAATCAACATCCAAATCCTGTACCACTAGTGCCACCTCCTTTCATATATGGGAAACTATCATCTCAACCATGATAGAAAAGTACAAGGGAGGTTAATATGTAAGAATAGGTGAGCACATGTGAACCACAAACTAGGAAATGACTGTTCCTTTGAATGAGCCTTGAGAAGGTTCTACAGATGGGGAACACATCTACTACCACCCATCTACTTCTAATCCACTTTAGCACATGAAGCATCCATCTTCATTAACTCCAAATGTTACAATTGTCATGCTTACCCAAATAATCACTCATCAGAGAAAGGCAGGAGCATTTTCATAAAAGTGAACTATTCCAGGAAGTCTCTTAGTTTACCTTTAGATGGGTAGAAACCATGCAAGGATCTACTTGATTCTAGGTTAGGAGTAAATCTAATCTCACAAGACATGTATCAGGCCTAGAATCTACCACCATTAAAGAAGAGTAACATCTAGTTAGAGCTTGCAAATTAGTTGATCATAGTTCCACTAGAAAAAGTGGATGATGTGAGCACCACCATTAGTGGCTAGTCTTACTTTGCAAATTTTCTAGTAATTCTTGTTGGTAAAAATAAGGGAGAATTTCTAATAATCATGGGAAGAGCTTGGCTTAGCACTGTTGATGCTAAGCTTGGTATTCATGGCTTGTCCTTGGAGATTTCCAAGGAAGATTAAGTTGGTATCATACAAAGATGTAGAGTTCCATGCATCACATACAACGATAATGGGTGCAATTATGTGTAGCAAATATGAGCCATCAAATGAAACAATACCAAGGAATGCAATAAATTTATAGAAGAAATATGTATGCAAAAATGTTTGTATACAACAGCCACACAATAAGAGGGCACCCAATGGTTGATCATTGATGAAGAAATTGAATCCAACAAATACATGAAACCAATAGATCAAATTGTTAGCGCCTACCTAGAAGAGGCTAACCAACTAGAATATTTAAGGAAAATACACTCATACCCATGTATTATTTGGTAAGAAGAAACAAAATAGGAATGATTAGGGATTCCAGATACTAGGAACCAAAACCAATGGAATTAAAAGCCCTACGGGCAACATTAGAATATGCTTTTTTTAAAAAAATATGAAGCTAGTACTAATCAAAGCTAACTTTAAAAAAGAACAAAATTAGAAGTTGCTAGAAGAATTTAACAAGTGGCTAATGGCATTCATGTGGTCTTATGATGAGATCACCAACATTGATCTATGAATATGCTAACATCTAATCTATACTGATCTAGTAGTGAAACCACAATGCCAACCCCAGAGAAGGCTTAGTTCAAGACTAAAAGAAGTAGTCAAGTAGAATTTGGAAACGTTATTGAAGGTAGGTTTCATCTATCCTATTGTGGATAGTGAATGGGCCAATCCTTTAGTCATCATTCCAAACTAGGAGGGCAAGTGGTGAGTATGCATTGATTTTTTATTGTTGAACGCTACTACATGCAAGGATAATTTCCCATTTCCATTTTTAACCATGTCCTAGATATCTTGCAAGGATTATAGTTGCAAGATAGAGTACTTCAAATTTCAAATAGATATAGTAGATACAATTAGATTTGCATTGCACCTAAAGACAAGGATAAATCAACATTCACTAGTCCATGGGGATTGTTTGCATACAAACAAATGCCATTTGGTCTTTGTAATGTGCTTGCTAAGTCTAAGAGACTTGTGCTCAGTATCTTCAAAAAATATATTGGAAATGGTGTTGAAGTGTTGATGGATGATTTTTCAACATATGGGCTAAAATTTAAGTAAGCGCTAGATCGATTAGAGCAAGTACTAAAAAGATGTATGAAAACTAATCTCAATCATAATTGGTAGAAAATCCATCTCATGGTCAAAGAGGACATAGTGTTAGGACACAGAATCTCTCAAAAAGACATTGAGGTAGATCCTAAGAAAATATAGGCCATAAAAAATATCACTTAGAGGCCATAGACAATAAAAGAAGTCAGATCATTTTTGGGCCATATAGGATATTATTGTAGATTTATAGAGAATTTTTCAAAGATAGCAAAACTGCTAGTGGAACTTCCTAAGATGGATGCACTTTTTGAATGGATGGAGTCATGCAAAAAGGCATTTTAAACTCTAAAGAAAAAACTGATTGAAGCATCAATCCTTCAAGCTCTAGATTGGTCAAAGCCTTTTCACATCATGAAGACAAGGCTAGGATGATGAATATTTAACTTAACTCCTCTTTGTCTACTATGATTCTTTAATTTCCTTTTAAATTTTAACTACACTAAATTCTTTATACTTAGCTAAGCCACTCCTAACTTAGCTTAGCTACTTACGAAATAGTTCTTTTTAAGCATTACTCTTCTTTTCCATCACAAAGTTTTGGATGAAATTCTCTTCTCCTTTAAGAGACTAGATCAAGATACAAATAGAACAACAAGAATCTTGAATTCTTTGTTAATAAATTGAATCCTGTGTTATAAGGATTGGATGTGTTTCCTATAATACTTATTATTCTTTTAAAAACTAAAAAAATTCTCCATTGTCTCAATATTCATAATTGATTAGATATTGAGAATTATAAGCATACAAAAGGTTTTACATCTTTTCTTTAATGGAGTCTACTTCTTATTCAAAGACTACATTCTTTTACATACTTATATTCTTCCTTGATATTCTTCTTCTTTTTGTCCTTCCATTATCACTTCTCACTTTCTCATGGATCTTAGCCTAAACTTTATTTTCATAAAAGGTCATGATTGTTCTCAAGATTACTCAAATTTTTATGAAAATAATTTCTTACAAATTATTTAATGTAATTTTTTATTGCTTATGAAACTCATGATTATACTTTAGCTATTATTATATGATCAACACTCTCCTTCAATCATTAATTTTGTAGCTCTACTTTTTTTATTTTCTTATTTAAGTCAATGAGTGCTTATAGAGGTTACAATTATATGAAAACCTTATGATGGTTAGTCATAAAGTTCCACATAATTGTATATTATATAGGATTTCTCTCCCTCACTAATGAGTTTAGAAGAAAATATTTAACAAAAGACATATGTAAAGGAAAGGAAATTTTAAACAACTTCTTTATTATGTTATAGGTTGAGAGGAGGTGAACATTGTAAAAAATCATCTAACTTTGCCTCCAATGATCTAGGTTTGAAATTGGATACATGAGATTTAAGATTAGGAACTTCTTTAGTGGAAGTGTGATTCATGATAGGAATGACATCAAGTTCAATAATTTATTTGTTATCTTCAATGATAGTTAAAGCTCTAGAAGATTTTGACATTGGAGGAGCTTTTAAGATCTCTATTAGACATTTCAATTATTCAATCTCCTTTTTCAGCTTCATAATCTTCTCTTCAACTAATGTTGCAACTATTTATTTTCTACAAAGCTTCCTATGAATATCATCTACTACTCTCTCATCAATATTTAATTATTTTCATAGTTTTTCTATAATAGTTTTTACAACATGCATTCTTTATTTAGCTTAATTTAAATTCATCTACAATATTCTTACATCAACTATAAGAATTTCATTGGTTACATGTAGATCCTTATTATCTTGCTTAAATCTAGAATTCTTAGAATTAATATTTTTAAGTTAAAATTTCTTCATGGCTTTCTTCATTATTTTCTTCTTTGTCATTGATGATACTATAAGTATTGATGTAGGTGTTAATGTTGGTCCACTCTTCAAGTTTCTAAATTTTAAGTTTGATATATTCCTTATACATGGCCATGACATTTAAGAACTTTTCATAAGTGGATTTGAGGATTTTGTACTTTGTCATTTGTAAGTCATATTTCTTATTCCATTTCTTCTTGTCATACTTTAGTAGTGATAAATTCTTAATTATCTTTGTGAGTTATTCTTCCTAACTATTTGTATG
This sequence comes from Gnetum montanum, assembly GCA_015680685.1. Classification (NCBI taxonomy): domain Eukaryota; kingdom Viridiplantae; phylum Streptophyta; class Gnetopsida; order Gnetales; family Gnetaceae; genus Gnetum; species Gnetum montanum. The sequence continues at coordinate 316,532 of MNCI01035712.1, forward strand.
GTGCTTATATGTTGTATTATGTAGCACAATTTTACATATATATGTAAATACATACATACATACATATATATCTATGTATGTATAAAAGAGTAGATTACCTTCTTATATAGAGGAAAGGATTCCTAGCAAAAAAAATCTTATATATGCATAATCATTTCATCTTTTGCCTATCCACAACAATATGTTGTCTCTGTTTCTTCATGAAATAAGACTTGTTCACTTGGAGAAAGAGGCTATTTCACTCATAGAATCACAAGTATCCAACATAATTAGTGACAAAAAGTATGTATTAATATATGACTATAACTTGTCCAAGTTATTGACTCGATTGAATCCATTTTTTTGTGATAAGATAGATATCTCCTCAATTGAAAAGATTTCTATAATGCCTTCAACAATATTTCACACACACACACACTTTAACTAATTTATGATTATTTAATACATTTGGCTTATGATTTGCAAGCCAATAGTAGGCTTCTTTTTTGATAGCTACATATGGATCTTTATCCCAAGTTTTTAGTGTATTCTCCTAGACTTCATGATTGTTTTTCCATTTATAAGCATAGGGGATTATGATGAAAGACATAAATTTCCATCCGTAGTTGCTTACCTTCTATTGCTAACATCTTTAGGAAGGCTTTCAACATATGTGTATTTCTCAATAGATGAAGAATATGATAGTTGTTTTTCAAATCTTCATATGCTAAGACTTTGATTTCACTAAATTCATCATTATTAATCTTAAATTTATAATTGGTTAGAGGTATAAGAAATAATTTTTTACCTTATGCATATTCTTCTTGATGTAGAAGAGCAATATATTTTTTCATCTTTTTGCTTCCTTTGACTTCTTCTTGTTCTTTCTTTTTCTTCTTATTCTTATTTATCTTCATGGTTAAAGTTCTTGGCTTATTCATTGGTGTTTCTTTCTACTATATTGTTGCTATTCTTGTCCTTGTAACTCTTTTTGAGTTTTCAACTAATATGAGAGCTACGAATGTGATGATTAAATGATTGTGCTCTTGTAACGTCTCCTTGGTAATTAAGTTAATAACCTTGGTCTCTCCTAACAAAACTGAAATTTTCATGCATGTGGATGAACCAAGAGATTATCCAATATTGAATCTTTTTGAGCAATAATTTTTAGAAGGATTTTGAAGCTAAAGTAATTGATACTTCCATTGCTTAAATTTGAAAAAACTTGATGAAAATTATAAACAATAAAATTGGCCCAACTCACCTTCATTCTCTAGGCCAAAATGTAGTATAAAGCCTTTAGAATACTCCATTCGATGAACTTATGATGATTTGCATAATCAATATACACATTATAGACTTTGGTGATAATGCAAATAGGCTAATCAATTTGATTAAGATTTATCCTTGGATTAGACTTACTAGCTTTAAAATGTTGTTGGGCCAAGAAAGATGAAAGAAAGGACACCTTATTTATGAAATTTATTTCTATGAATAACATGTAGAGATTTTTAACATTCATCATCATACAAATAAGATCTTTTGTAATATGGGTATAAAAGACTTACCTTTGTAGAAGATCTCCATCACATATTTATCTTAAATCTGTTAACTTTTCAAAGCTTTGACTTCTATTATTGACTAAGTTAATGTTAATTTGAAAGTATAACTTGATAGCCCAATTTCTTCAATGACATCATGAACTTTTATCTTGATAGTAGTAGAAAAATAATTAGAATTAAAGAAAATTGATTACTTCAATTCTAGCTTCTCTTATACTGGATTGATAAATGATAACACAAAACTCTCTTCTCATCTTAGAACTACATCAAAATTAATCAGTTCTCAAGAATCATTCTCTTAGTAGTTTCCTCTTATGAATTATTGTAAAGATTGTAAAGTTCTTAGGAATAAATTTTTTTCAATTACAATTGCAACAAGCCTTAATTACTAAAAATTGTAGATAGAAATTTTGTTTAATTTATGTTAAATTGTAGTGTGACTTCTTTGACATATTGTAATTGATTTAATAATGTAACATCAAACAATGAATGATAACCCATTAAATATTGGTAGACATTTATGATCATTTTAAACATTAATGACTTGAGGTGGCAACAATTATAAATTAAATTTTATTATTTTTCTTTTGTTGGATACAAGTATATTATTTGTCATAGGATCCTCAAATATTTTTTAGTATCATATCCCCATAGCTTATTCGAAATGTGGAAGACTTAATCTATAGGGTTTATTTCATAGGTACTTATTCCATTTTGGTTTCTAATAGTTGCAAGTATTTCTTGATAGTGTGACTTAATCTTGAGATCTGTTGTTCTAGGCATATATTTCACCAATGTTATAAGCTCATCTTTTGTAACATTCTTCTTTCTCACATTCTTGGGCCAAGTGTTTTTGAATAGCATCAACATTTTCTTCAATTTGTAACACCTCATAAGCTAGGTACTCTATGCAATGTTCTTACAAAGAATTGACAATGCAACTCTCTAGATATCTTCTCTTTGTAGTTTACTATTGAAGAACACTCTTCATCATTTGTCTTAGAATTCAAAGTTTCTCATGTACTATCTCTATCTTGGTACTATCAATATTTGAATTTTATTTTTCTATAATTGAAGATGCTTTTGTTTGTTCAAATTCTTTTGCTTATCCTATGCCAATAATCATTTGCAACCCTCTTCTTATAATTTCCTTAATACATTCTTGAAGTGACATGTCTCTTTGTAACTTTCTTCGATTATTATATCAATTACCATTTAGTTTCTTTACTGACTTTTGTTAATTTCTTATTAACAATTAATGTCCTTTTATTATAATACAACTCTATTAATTCAACTTTCAACTTTGATATTAGGTTAGAGATAGGTATTTTTTTATGTTCTTCAATAATTTTAATTATTTGGATCAGTGCTTGATCTTCATATCATTAACTTAACAATTTTATCACATTTGTACTTTTTAAAATCTTATCCATAAATTTTATTGACCTTCTTATAACCATTAATCATAACCTTTATTGTTACAAAGTATATTTTTTAATCTTCAACTTAAATCCTCTATACCTACTATGCTTCATTAAGTTCTTCCTAAACATTAATTGTCCCAACTTCTTTATACTTGACTAAGCCACTCATGTCTTAGCTTATCTACATATGAAATACTTTTTCATAAGTCTTACTCTTCTCCTCCATGGCAACCTTCCAGATGACCTTCTCTTCTTGTTTAAAAAACTAGAATAGGTTATATATGGCATAACTTGGACCTTTGATTCTTCTTTAAGAAACTAGATCTTTTTTTACAAGGATCACATGTATTTTCTATGATACTTATCAATTTTTCAAAACTAATAAACTTCACCATCATCTTCATATTTGTAATTGATTAGATACTAATAAATATGTCACTATGAATTATTTTGCATCTTTTTTTAAATAGCATCTACTTGTTGAATAGGGATGTTGTTCTTTTACATACTTATTTTCTTCCTTGGTATTCTTATTTTTTTTTCTCCTCACACTTTTCATTTTCTTATGGATCTCAGCCTAAATTTATTTTCATAAACAATTGTAATTATTCTA
>MNCI01035712.1:324334-364794 GCA_015680685.1 Gnetum montanum
GGTTGTTGTTAAGGGTACTATTGTGTTGGCGGTGGAATCCCCCATGACTGTGGGTGTTGTCATTGCTGATGCTATCTGATGGGTTGTGGTGGAGTTCCACTTGGATAGTACATTAGTGGTTGGTGGAACTGCCTTGGGTTACCTTGAGGATAAGGTAACCTTCGGGGTGTCTGCCATTGGTTGAGTCTTGGATTAAGTGCATACACCCTAGACTCCTGTAGATGTGAAATGATTGGACAACATCCCTTAGGATGGTCATATTGGTAGATCTCACATCCACCGTCATCGTCTGTATCAGAATCCACAACTTCATCGGAGATAGTTATTTTTCCCTTATCCTTGTTATGTGCAGGGCCTGAGTCTCTCCACTTTGTTTTACCTTTGTCACTACTTTGTTCTTTCTTAAACTCTTCTACAATTTTCAAGAATGTTTCAACTCTAGAGTCTAAGGAATCCCATAATTGGTCTACCTTAGCCAATACTTCTGTTGTTAATTTTTGAATTGGCAAGGTTTTCTGGTTCACCAACTCTTTATTTGGTGACTCATCTTCCTCGTCACAAAATCTCACTCCCTTATTTTGAAGCGAAGGATCATAGTTGTATTCTTCCACACTCTCTCATTTTCGTAGCTCACCTTCTTCTTTTTCTACTTGTTCCAACAAGTGATGTAATTCATGAGCTCTAAGTTCTAATAGTCTCCCTTGGGCATAAGTCCCAAGGGTTCTTCTAGTTTCATGCCTTAGCCCATCCACGATGTGGCAAAGTTGATCCTGTTGAGCATATCCATGGCCCATGGCCCGAGCAACGATGTAACAATGTGTAGTAGCGGGCCATGGTAGCATCCAAGGGTTCATAAGTACTTTGCTTCCATCCTTGGATCTACTTACGTAAATTAGACACTCTGGAGTATGTTTGATACTTATCGTTGAATAGTTCTAACATCGTACTCCACCTCCTGATGGTTTTGGGTTCTAAGGACCGGTACTAACTCTCTGCTTCTTTAGTGAGTGTCCTAGGAAACAACTTAAGTTTTTGCCACTCATTTTCTATGTTCTGCAAGGTGCAGGCATCGTGGAATGCCTATAAATGATGTTGCAGATTTGAGTTGTATCCCCCTTCGAAGTGTGGCATATTTTTCATGTCTAAGTGTTTGATCCAACTATCTCTTTGATGCCTTGTTGGAATTCTAACTGCCTCCATTATGTCGAGCATACTTAGGGTTGCAAGTAGGGGCTCATCATGATCATCTCTTTCATGATGCCTATGATGTCTTTGTTGTTCCCTACTTTCCCTTCATCCTTTCCCTTTTCCTCTCTCTTGTCTTTCCCATCAAGGTCTCTCATCTTTCCTACCTCTATCCTCACCGTTATGTTTATGATGGCTGCGCCTAGATGTGGAAGGAGAGGGTGAGTGATGAGATGAAGGGGAAGAAGAAATGGAACCATCACCATGATGATGTTTCTTACCTTCTCTTTGGCTGCTTTGGCCCTGATCATGATGATGATATAAGTTCCCATCCTTATTATGAGTTGTTGTTCCCTCTGTGAATAGTTGGAATTCATGGGGATCAGAACCAGTGTTATGTATCATTGATTGTAGGTTCTGATACCCAACCTCCTCACCATCGTTAGGAGGGATAACATCATTTGCTAGAGAACCTGTTATAATGGGTTCCTCATCTTCTATTTCGCTAAGGATGTGTGAACCTTTGCCCTTCAATAGTATATGTTGGCTCTCTTGCCTTGAGTCCCTGATATGTTGTGCTTCAGTGGATGAGAATCCCTCATGTCAAAGTCTTCTGCAATGTATTCAACATATAATTCTGTCATGCTAATCTGTGCCAAAGCATAGAAGAGCATGTTAGGGACTAATCGATTTGGGGGTAACACAATGTTACCTTGCAAATCTCTCCATTGCAGCTGTTCATCTTGATGGAGGATAAAGGTAAAGTCTAGAATATACTCATTGGGATGAGTATAGACTATCTGGTATTGTTTAGGACTTGGCTAATTTTGGTTATGTATTTTTGATTGCCAACTATTTTTTGTATTATCCCTAGGCGGTGAGTTGCTTTTGTTAGAAGAAGACATTGTTATTATCGGTGTGCTATTTCACCATTATATAAATTTTTTTCTGTTAATTAACCCGAAGGTTCATTTAGGCTCCCAACGATGTGAGTGATAACCTATGTTCTATTCAATGCACAAACACTTAGTCTCCAACAACAGTGCCAATGATGAGTGGCAATATACCCATACACTCAACCATATGAATACGAGCGTAGCACGCACGATCCGGTCAAACTCTGTAGAATAAGTGCCTACATGCCTCTTGGAACACTTAGGGTTAATCATTCATTGTCTTCCCAGACTTACTTGTAATTGTCATGGTGTATGGTTAAGTAAGTCTAAGGTAATTTTATTTTTATGCTTTTTATGTTTTTTTCTCCTATGCTAACAAGGTGAAGGGTAGAGAAACTAATTACTAACTCTAACTAATGAACTAAGTCTAAATTACCTAGCGTTAGCATCCATTCCCACTTACCATACATACCTTGAACTGATGCAACTGTGGCTACCAAACTTTAATTGTTGCTGGGATCACCATGCGTAATGCACGTGCTTGAAGTGATCGTACTGAGGCACTTAGCTAGGAGAAAAGGGTTGAGAAGGAAAATAGTAAATAACTAATAAAGAAATAAATAATAGTAATAAAATCCTATTCCATGCGCTGTAAGGTTTATTCGAAAAGCTCATCTTTATTGCTGGACACAAACTTGTGTTCAGGTATAATGTTTGCTTGAATAAAGATCCATTCACTTTGGGACTCCTACTGCGGGCACATGGAAAATATTCTATCTCTAGAGTGATCAATCTACTAGAGTTTCCCTACTATCTAGCCTAGGATTTGGAAACTAGGGAGAGCCACCTCTTATTTATAGATATGACGGCACACCGTGATATCGCGTATGTGATATCGCAGGGGAAGACGCGACATCATAGGGGAAGACGCGATATCGCATACGTGATATCGCAAGGGATGTGATATCATGGCCTGTGTGATATCACGTCCCATCGAACTCACATCATCTTGTCACCACAAACCAATGAAGAGTCTATATTAGTACATTGTCCATTGTTGACACATAATGCTAGGCAATTACATACATGAAGCGTTGTGGTAAGTGTCTTAAACCTTCACATGAAAAATAGAGCCTATGTAGTCATTGCAACCACCTCAAATCCTGAAGAAGCTAACGCAATATGTGGAATGTTTGAAACTAAGAAAATTTAAAAGTTTCCAAGACATTATTGTTGACTATCCAAAAAATTTCCAAAGAGGCATGCATAAAGTTTACAAATAAGCAAGAAATAAATTTATTTAATATTTTATTCATATTAAACAAGGATGTTTGTTTCTCCTACTCGATTTGGAATTTTTTATTAATGAACTTAAAGAGAGAATGCATAAAATACTAACTTAATTTACAATTAAAATTGAAAATACTCTTGTTAGACTCTTGCTATATCTTGATGATGTTGAGTTAATTTCAAATTTAATTGAAAGATGATAGAAAATGCTTAATGTTTTTGTTGGCTTTTGTAGGCCCTTACATATGAAAGTTAATATTCAAAAAACAAAAATCATAATTTGTAGTACATGTAATAAGATATACTATAGTACATAACTATGTGGAGATAATTTCCTTTTACAAATATCTTGGCCTAAAATGTTCTTGTAATTATAAATGGGATCATTGTATTACTCAAAAGGTTACAAGTATTATGAAAGCCTTATTTTCTTTAAAAAATAAATTTAAGAAAGAATCTTTTATAGCTTAGGAGATTCCAAAATAAATTTATCATGCCATTGTTTAACCTATTATTCTTTATGGATATGTTATATGGGTTCCTACTCTATCAAATTAAGAAAATTTAGAAGTTTTATATATTTAATGAATGTAAAGTAAAAAGATAGACACACTATGATATTATGCTTTTTGAAGTAGTGATGATGTGTTAAGGGTTGAAGCTATTTGTTAGTTTATGGCTTATACACAATCATTCTACATCTTCATTAGTTAAATATTCCAAAAAATTAATGATGAAAACACATGATACAGGATGACTTCTTGAGGAAGTTTTATAGTTTAATAAATAGAATATTCATATTATTTTAGGTTCCAACATCCCCCCTATGCAAGAGTACATTTTTTAGTTAGATCATAAACAAGTTTGCAATTTGGCAAACAAGTTGTATATCAAAAACTTTGGAAAAATGTAAAAGAGAAAAAAGAAAACATTTATATTTGAATATTATTAGGAGAGGCCTTAATTCAAAGGCAAATGATTTATCTTCTACTATCCCTCATTAGTTACTAATTATGCACAAATGTGATTTCGTCATCTCAGTAGGTGCATAATACAGATAGCATTGAAGATGAACATTAGAGCACATAAAACATAGATGGAATATTGAAACCTCATCTGATTTATTTCAAATGTTATCAAGAATACTTGGTAATTTTCTAAATGATATCTTCAAAAATTCAGAGCACATTTATTTCAACTATCCAATGAATCTAGAAAGTTAGAAAATGTACAAACCTAATAAAATTTTAGTTTCATATTTTCCCAGCATCACTATCCATTTTATTATGCCATCATACATGTCCAAACAATTCAAGTTGTAGTTGTAGATAAGAATTAAAGGATGTTGACAATATGTGTCAAACAGTGTCATCCAAAGTTGATGCTATAATCTTCTTCAACTCTTCATTTGTCTTTGATAGTAAGTTATAACAATCTCTATTGTTTTTTGATACATGCATTCTTTATTATGTGTTTTGAGCTTGATGTAATTTTGGCTTTGCAGTGGAGCTTTTTTTTTGTGTGGATTTGAGATTTCATCTTACCTTTCATAGGAAAGCATTTGTCTGCCACATTAACACATAGAGCTCATTTGTAGAATAATTTTTTGGTTCTACTTAGCTTAACCAAAATGACACTACTAGCTTAGCATCACATGCTCTTGGACATGATCACTCTAGCTCAGCTCTTCTTTTTGGCTTTACAAAGATAGCTCAAATTGATTCTATTATGTCAATTCTTTAGTGGGGTTGAGCCAAAAAATTTTAAGGTCATGTATGCAAAAAGATTTGTAATCCAACTCAACTTGTAAAACCTACTTATAGAACCATATTATGCTTCTACAAAAGAATGAAAAATAGATCTTCCACATCATCTTAGAAGGAAAGCACTAAATAGAACTAGCTCATAAAACCATTTTTTAGTTCCATGGAAGACTCCTTTAAATAGTTCCACCATGTCAATTTTTTCTTAAAACTTAGTAGGGTCAAACTTAAGTAGTTTTTAGATCTTGTGAAAGAATTTTAATCCATCTTAGCTCATAGAACCAACTCATAAAAGCATGTTTTGGTTATTCAAAGGAACAAAAATAGCTCTTCCATGTTAACCAACAAAGAAAGCTCTAAATAGAACTAGCTATAGAAACATTTTTGATTATATGAAGGGCTCATTTGATTAGCTCTATCATGTTATCTTTGACAATAAGTTCTTTTGTAGAATCAACTCTAGAATCATTTTTTGATTCTATGAAAGCTTATTGAAGAATAGCTCTATCATGTTAGCATTGTGTTTTTCTTATTCCACACACACAAGCTTGGTTGAAAATATTGTATCTTTTTGAAGAATATTTGGAACTAATTTGTAGTTCTATTATGCACCCTACCACATTAGCTTGTAGAACCAATTTCTATAACCAATTTTTGGTTCTACAAAGATCTTCTAAAATAGCTCTGGTACATCAATGCCTTTATTGCACATACAAGGAAGCTTATTAAAATAGTGAAAAAGAAAAGCTATGAGAATCAAAGGCTTTTTATTTTCTTTAAGGAGCTCATTGCCTTATTAACCCAAGCAGAAGTAAAGCTAGAACTAATTTAGAACTAGGTTGTGGATCTGTACAAGCTACACCAAAAAAGGCCATGCCACATCTGAAAAAATAAAAATGGTGTTATAAGCTTATACTGAGAAGAGCTATTATATGAAAAGGATAGAGTTGATAATTCTACGAAAGTATGTTAAACCTTATTAATGAAAAAGTTAGGATTTGTTATTAAATCTTATAGATCCATTATCTCTAACATTAGCAAAGCTTGCTATTTCTATGGGAAGGAACTATTGCGTGAAAACGAAGTGATAGATTGTTTGCTTCTTTGCTAAGCTTTTAATACTTACCTCAAGCTCAAACCACATGCAATAATGGATTTAAGATATAATATATATAGTTTCTTCTTCTTTAAATATGGATTAGAAATGGTTACAACTTATTACTTCTTACGCTTCTTTGGCATATTAGCAATGAGTTGAAGAACAAACCTGAAAATGGCTATGAAGAATGAAGGCTATAAATTGAAGCTATTTGGCTTAGCTTGTTTTTTATAGTTTATGGCCTTGTGTTGAACTAGAATTTCTTCTTCTATTCTTCTTTTCTCTCTCTCTCTCTCTCTATTTCTTTTCCATAAAAGCTTGGTTTTCTTTTCTCAAGGAGCTCGATAACTCTTGAGTTTCTATTTTGAGACAAGGAAAAGTATTTACCTCTCTTGCCATGTTATGAAATTAGATTTTTGGGACTTTGAGCTTGGTAATTATGCTCAATCCCATATTGTAAAAGAAGCCTTGTAAATTTCTTTTAATTAATAGAATTACTCTAAACCCTAGGATCTTGGGAGACATTTATTGTGTATGTAGAGTAGCCAATTTAACAACTAAATCATCTTAAAAGCTCAATGTCTATTTTTTATTTTCTACATTAAGTTTCTTTGGTGCCTTTTACTAGTCTTTTTGCTAGTTTCTATTTAACTTAAATTTTTATAAGACCCTACTTCACCTTGCCTTCTCAGTGCCTTTGGCTACATCTAGGAAATAACCATTAGTATCAGAGCCTAGTTAAAACCTCTCAAATTAACCATATGTGTTGTACTTTTTCATTATCTTAAACATGGCATAGAAACAAGGCTTCTCAAAAAACAAAGCTCCATGATTTGATAGCTTAGATTACCCTCTATGAAAGCTTAATATGAAGACATATCTTCTAGCTCCTAGTAATGATATTTGAAAGGTAGTTAGTAGATGAACCAATAATACTATATATTATGCGCAAGCTATGAATTTTTTGGGTTGTAGCTTGAATAGAGTAGTGCAGATGAATATTATGCACCTTCAACTAGCCAAAGAAATGTGGAACCATCTTCAAGTTATTTATGAAGGAGATGATAAAGTGAAGAAGTCTAAGCTATTGATCTTAAGAGCACATTTTAATGATTTGAAAATAGAAGAGAATGAAAATATCAACAAATTCTTCATTTGAGTAGATGAAATTGTTAGTGAGGTGATTATGCTTGAAAAATAATAGTTTGAAGGTATAATCTATAAAACAATTATCTATTTTACCTAGTACATTTGAAGCAAAGATTTCATCCATACAAGTGGAAAAATATCTCTCTAGATTGACAACAGTTGAGATATAAAGTGTTTTTTAAGCCTTTGAAATTATAAAAGAAGAAACTAGTATTTTTGGCAAACAAGAGTAAATTACCTTCAAAGCTAAAGATAGAAAAAATGAACATAAGAAGAAACCATCAATATCAGATTGAAATTCTAATAAGGACATTGCTAATCTTGCCAAAAAGCATAGAAGGCTCAAAAAGATGAAGGCTAGTAAGAAGCTAATAAAATATTTTTCTTATTATTATTGTGGTGAAACAAGTCATATGATTACCAAGTATCCAAAGAAGAAGAATGATGAAGAAAATTAGAAAAATAAGATGACCAAGTTTAGGCCAAAGAATACTTGGTATAGGTTTGATAAGTTAAAAGCTTAATTAGCTAAAATACAAAATTAATTAGAGCATTTAGAGATTAGCATAGAAATCAAGGATGTTGAAAGAAACTCTTTTGCTCATTTTGGTCAAGCTAATATAATAACTAATGATATTGATATTGTTACATAAGATTTATTTTCATTTCTAGCCATGATTGAAGATTATGATTTAGATGATGATTTTCAAAGCTTTATGTATAATAACCCAAATGAACAAAAAGCTTCTGGTACTACTGAGACTATAGGTTCAAGTGAAGATCAACATGGATCAAGCTTATTAGACATAGCTAAAATTGAATATGAAGAAATTGAGGACATTGATATAGAAGAACTAATGGAGCAATTGGAGATGGTGGTCAAAGTTAACAAAAATTTGAATAAAGTTTTAAAAGAAAGCAAACAAGAAATCAATAGCTATAATATGAATCTTGAATTAGATGAATAGGAAAATTTAAATTTAAAAGAGGAGGTGCTACTATTAAAGAAAGATATAAAAGGTAAGGCTACTTAAATAACATCTGATTTATTCAGTAGGTTTACTCATAGCTTAGAAAAACTCATGTATATTATCAATAATGGATGATTAAGTGATGATAAGAGGGATCTTGGCTATAATTATAAATCCTTAAAAACGTTTTCTTCAATAAAAGTTTTAGCCCAGAAGATAAATGTCCAAACATGACCTCCATAGTCACAAATTGTTAGCTCACAAATAGATAAGAAAATTCCTCCTTCTACAAGAATTCCAATCATTAGGAATGGCCCAAGAACAACAACTAATTTCTTCCAAGGATATTATTTTAATTGTGAAAAATTGGATCATAAAGTAAGAAATTGTGGAACTAGTAACTTTTCTCATTATGAATCTATGCATTATTTCCATGCTACTAAGCATTTTTCAAGAAATAATAGAATAGGAAAACAAGTTTGGAGACTAAACAATAGAAGATCTCTCATGGTACAGTTAGCCTTAAAGAGATCTTGTAGCCCAAAGACATGGTTTCTTGATAGTGGGTGCTTTCAGCATATGACCCATGATAGATAAAAATTTATCATACTAAAATCCTTTAAAGGAGGGAAATTGGACTTTGGTGATAAAAGTAATGCTATGGTAAGAGGTATTGTCTCAGTTAAAATTCATGATAATTTTCTTAAAGTTTATAATGTTTATTTTCTTATTAGTTTACATTATAACTTGTTATGTTTAGGATAGTTTTTAAGAGAAGGTTATAATATCCATTTCATGAATGAGAAATGTATATCATTGAGCAAATAAAAGGATTTTAATGCTTATGTTACTTAAGCAGAAAATATTTCATATTCTACAAATAACCAACCTCAATGTCTAACTCTTATTTCCAAGATAAGTAGTAGTAGGTTATGGCACAAGAGACTAGGACACTTAAGCTAAAGAACAATAGATGAATATGAAAATAATGATGGCATTTTGTCATCTAAAAAAGTTGATGAGATTGATGAAGAACAGTTAATCTCAATAGATGAGGTAGAAATAGAATAAGAGGCTACACCTAATGAGCACTTTAGGAGAAGAATATAGAGGTTTAGATCCATGGTAGATATTATTAGGACACCTCTTAGACAAAGAACAAGGAGGAATAGAGTTGAAACAATGAATCATGGATTATTAGTATGTGTCTTACATTATTCATTCCTTTAATAGTTAGGGAATCTCCTAGGAGTGAGGATTGGAAAAATGCCATGGATGAAGAGATGAGGCATATTATAAAGAAAAATACTTAGGAGCTTGTCCCATATCCCAAAGAAGCTAATGTCATGGAACTAAGTGCATCTTTGTAAACAANAAAAGAAGCTAATGTCATGGAACTAAGTGCATCTTTGTAAACAAGCTGAATAATCATGATGTAGTAACCCAAAATATGACATGATTAGTAGTAAAAGGCTTTTCATAGATAGAAGGACTTGATTATCAAGATACATTTTCTCTAGTTATAATATTGGTATCTATTAGAATGCTCTTAGCATTTGTGACTTATCAAGAATTTAAGCTCTACCAAATGGAGGTGATATCAGTATTCCTAAATGGAAAAATAAAAGAGGCAATGTATATAGAACAACCAAAAGCATTTACTAATACTGAAAAGCTAAATCATGTGTATCAACTATACAAAGCTCTATATGGCTTAAAAAAGCCCCCATGATATGGTATTCTAATCTTGATTCATATTTATCTGAAAATGGATATTTGAAAACTCCTATAGCTAGTACCCTTTAAATTAAAAAGGATAATATAGGGTTTTTAGTTGCTTAAATTTATGTTGATGACATAATTTTTAGAGAAACAAGATGAATTTTAGGAAAATAATTTGTTGAAGCTATGACATTAAAGTTCAAAATGTCTATGATAGGAGAATTATTTTACTTTCTAGGTCTACATATTCAACAGCATGGGGATGAAGCCTTCATTTCTTAGATAAAATATGTTTAATAGATGCTCAAGAATTTTAGCATGGTAAAAGCTATAACTTGTGTAGCTCCTCTTAGCACAAATGTACACCTCTGCAAGGATGAAGATGGAAAGAACATTGATGTCACTCTATATAGATTGATCATGGGAAGCCTAAATTATGCTACAACTAGCATACCTGATATAGCTTTCACAATAGGCTTGATTTCTAGATATTAGTTAAAACAAAAAGAATCACACTTGGTTGCAGCTAAAAGAATTTTACAATATCTAAAATGCACAACTAGTCATTGTTTATGGTATAAAAAGAGTAAAAGTTTTGAATTAGAAGCATTTATAGATGTAGATTGGGTAGGAAATAAAGATGATTAGGAATCTACTAGTGGAAATTGTCATTCTTTTGGCAATAAACCGGTATCATGGCTGAGTGAAAAAATAGAACTTTATAGCATTATAATCCACTGAAGCAAAATATGTTGCAACCTTCCACTATTGCACATAGGTTCTTTATGTGAGGGGAAGTATTAAAACTTTTGTATATAGCATTCTCTAGTCAAACAATAATGTTAATTCTATCTCTAAAAATCCTTTTTTTCATGGTAAAACTAAACATATTTAGATTAAATATCATTTTCTTAGAGATCAAGTTGAGTTGCAAATAGTAAAATTGTCATGTATTTCATCCAAAGAACAAAGAGAAGATATTTTTGAAAAATCTTTAAGTAAAGAATGATTTCTATATCAAAGAACATTGTTGGATGTGACTACTTTACACAAAAATACATAAGCTTCTAAAATTCTTATTACTACTTTAGGATTTTTTATGAGATAACAAGCTTTCTTGGAAGGGGAGTATGTATGCTTTACTTTAATTATCTTGATTCCCTACTACTTGTTCATTTATTATAGCTATATATTTTATTTGTGTTTTAAGCTTCATTTTCTTAATGTTAGGGGGACCATCTTTCACTTTTTTGACAAAAAGGGAAAATATATGCTATTTTTTATGATGGTTTTCTTAGAAAATTACTTCCTTTGATATGTGATGAGTTGTGTCTACATTCTATTGAAAATAGTAAAGTTGATTTTTGTGCATTCTTAAATTATATGTGTGTAAGATCTCTCAACTTACTTTGTGACTTGGCTAAGTTATTTTCATCTATTTTAACTATTTTGAGTTATAGTATTCACATGACTATTTGAGTTATAGTATTTTCATGACTATTTGACTTGTTATGATGTTTGTGCATGATCAGATGGATGTGGTGTCTTGGTTGTATTAAAAGATTAATTGTTATGAGTTGTGTTATGATTATTATTTTATGAGTTCTGTTATGATGATTATTTTCTCATCCTTAACTAGCTATGTGATTCTTCTTGTTGTTAAGAGCTTGCTAAGTTGTTTGATTATAATCTATATGGTTAAGCTAAGTTGATCAATGTTGTATTCTTGAGCTTGAACATTTTTAGGCTTTTACTATATTTTTTGTTGTGTATGATTCCTATTTGTTCTCTCTCATTCAAACTTACTCTGGGAGCCCTCCCAATCTCAAAAAAGGAGGAGATTGTTTCATGTTTTAACCTTGGTGTAGGTTTGTCTTTGTAGTGAATTTTTTTTTTCATGAAAATTTAAGCTTTGATCTTACCTTTCACAAGGAAGCATTTGTCTACCACATTAGCACATAGAACCAATTTATAGAACCATTTTTTGGTTCTATTTAGCTTGACCAGCTCAACATCACATGCACTTAGACATTTTCAATCTAGCTCAGCTATTTTTTTAAGCTTTACAAAAATAGTTGAAATTGATTCTATTACATCAGTTGTTTAGTGTGGCTAAGCTAAATAGTTTTAAGAGCATGTATGCAAATTTTTTTTAATCAAGCCCAACTTGTAGAACCAGCTCATAAAACCATATTGTGATTCTTCAAAAGAATGAAAAATAGCTCTTCCATGTCAAATTAGAATGAAAACACTAAATAGAAGTAGCTCATAGAACCATTTTTTGGTTGCACATAGGGCTTCTTCAAATAGTTCAACCACATTAGTTTTTTTTTGGAACTTAGTGTGGTTGAGCTTAAGTGCTTTTTAAAGCACATGCATGAAAGAATTTTAATCTAGCTCAACTCGTAAATGAACTCCTGAAAGCATATTTTGATTCTATAAAGAATTAAAAATAGCTCCTCCACAGTAGCCATGAAAACAAACACTAAACAAAACTAGTTGTAGAACTATTTTAGTAGTATGAAGGGTTCATTTAAACTAATCTACCATGCTAGCTTCAGAAATAATCTTGTTTGTTGAATTGACTCTATAACCATTTATTGGTTCTATGAAAGCTTGTTGAAGAATAGCTCTACCACGTTAGCATTATGTTTTCCTTCATTCAAACATGAAAACTCAATTGAAAAGCTCACCTCTTTTTGAAAAAGCTACAGAGCCATTGTTTGGTTCTACAAAGCTCTTCAAAAATAGCCCTACTATGTCAATGCCTTTATTGCATGCATAAGAAAGCTTATTAAAATAGTGAAAAAGAAAAGCTATGAGAATAAAAAGCTTTAAATTTTCTTTAAAGAGCACATTTCCATGTTAACATTAGCAAAAGGAAAGCTAGAACTAATTTAGAACTAGCTTTTGGATCTATACAAGATACACTAAAAAAGACCATGCCACATCTACATAAATAATAGAGGTGTTATAAGATTATATTGAAAAGAGTTATGCTATGAAAAAGCTAGAGTCTATACTGCTATGAAAATAAGCTAAGCCTCATTAATGAAAAAGGTAAGAGTTGTTGTTGAAGCTTAAAGAGTTATTATCTCCAACATAAGAAGAGCTTGCTATATCTATAATGAAATGATAAATTTCTTCCTCTACTAAGCTTTTAATGTTCACCTCAAGCTCATACAAGATGTAGTCATGGAGCTAAGATGTAACAAATATGATTTCTTCTTCTTTAGCTATGGATTAGAGATAGTTATAGCTTATTGTAACGACAGAAAACGTCGGTAGCTAGAAATACCGAACGAGGTTTCGTGTATACAGTTTTAACCACAGATCCGCGTGAGGGCTATGCTAGAAAAAGCGAATCCACGGCGCCCTGAACGGTCTTGTCGATTAGACAAGGACTTATGGGTCAATAAAACGATGAAGATTATGGATCTTTGCGTGTTTCGATTTAATTCAAGGGATCGTGGAATGGGAGGAAAACGACGTGGATGGATCGCTACGATAATAACGTCAAACACACCGAATAGATGCTAATCAGGAGAAAAACGCGTGATTTTCAAAGATCTATGTTTCAATTTTTGAAAGAATGTATGATTTGTGTGTCACGTTACAATGGGAGAGACCCCCAATAACTTGATGGAAAATGAGCACAAAACAACAAGGAAACTATCCGGACAGAAATCCGATCTACCTCGTAGGCCAAAGCTAGGATGCAAGGAAGGTCAAGCTCTGACGTCTGCCGATCAACTATTTCTGACCGGTAGAGCCTGCAAACTGGGCGAGACGATCTCACAATCCTTGTTCTGCTTCTTTGCTTCGAGTAAGTTCTGCTCAAGGCAGCGATCGCCAATGGAGAAAGTTGTATCTTCCCCAAAGGAATGATCTCTCTTGTTGCTAAGGCTCAAGCGCACTATGCTCTTTTCTTGCTGAAGGATGGTGCTGTTGACAGTTTCCAAAAGGTTGCTCTTTGTTTCTCTGCTCAAGGTGATAAGTGATTCCCTGCTCAGAAAATGCTCTTGCCCCTTTGATTTTGCCGACAAAAGTGATAAATGCTCTGGTGCTCAGAAAAATGCCTCTGCTTCTCTGATTTTCCAACCCTTGTATCTTTGTCAACTGAGGTATTTATAGGCCACGACGCTCCGTGGAAAAGGCGCAACCCTGATGACGTGGGTCCCGGGTATTTCGGGTTCCGTTGACATGATCATTTTAAGTTAGACTATGACTACGCACAATACGCTCGTTTGCGTGTTGTGCGTGTGAAGAGCAGGTACATGTTGAGTGTGCTTCAATTGCTTTCAGGCTGTATTACACTCATTCGCGTTGTGTTGCGTGTATGAGCGTAATCCGGTATAAAAACAACAGGCTCAAAATTGTCTTACGCTCACTACGCAGCCGCACGTAACGAAGCGTAAACAATGTCCAATTTACTCTCACTACGCAGCCGCGCGTAATGAAGCGTAAAAATGTCCAATTTACACTCACTACGCAGCCGCGCGTAATGAAGCGTAAACAATGTCTAGCCTTAGTGGATGAAATACGCAATGATACGCACCGCCGCGTAACGAGCGTAAAGACAGGTTATTCGTGCGCCACGAGAAAAAGTGTTGAACTGTTGTGCTTCTCTAGACTCTGCCTTCGACTATTTTGGAGCTTATTACGCTCATTACGCTACCGTGCGTAATAGAGCGTAAACTTGTCCTTGAACAAAGCTGATGCACGCTCTCGCTTGAATTACGAATCTTTGCCTGAGGCCGACTCGTAATTTTCACAGTGTTTCACTTATTACTTCTTATGCCTCTTTAACATATTAGCAATAGGTTGAAGAATGGATCTAAAAATGACTTGAAAGAATGAAGGTTATAAATTGAAGCTATTTCACTTAGTTGTTTATTTTGGTTTTTGGCCATATTCTTGAACTAGAATTTTTTCTTTGTTTTTCTCCTCTTCCTCTCTCTTTGTTTATTTTTGGTAAAAGATTTATTTTATTTTCTTAGGAAGCTTGGTAGATCTTGAGTCTCTGTGTTTAGATGAGGCAGAGTATTTACCTCTCCTTGTGTATTGTGAAAGTGGATTTTTAGGACTTTGAGCTTGGTAATTATGCTTAGTTTAGGATTGTAAAAGAAGCCTTGTAAATTTCATTTGATTAATAGAATTACTCTACCCCTTAGGATTTGGGGAGAGCTTTATGGTGGATGTAGGCTGACCAATCTAGTAGTTGAACCACCTTGAAAGTTCTGTGTCTGTTTTCTATTTTTTCCATTAATTTTTTTGTGGATTTTTATTGGTATTTCTATTAGTTTTCATTAACTAAAATTTTTAGCTAAATCTAGGAAATAACATTCTCTTCTCTTTTGAGATGGCTTCAAACATGACTAGTTATACATAGAATCTTTGCTCAAGACTTATTTGAAGTCTTCCATTGAGGAGGATTTCATGTCTCTAGTCTTCTAGTTACTGGACTTTCTTGTGTAAAACTTTAACATCAACATATGATCTAAGGACCATAGATTAACCAAAAGTTAATATGCTCCAAGAGCATGAAGTGGCACTCCTGAAATTCCAAGGAAACTAAGTGATGAGCGGCAAGGTACCCCTACGCTCAACCATATGAATATGAGCATTTTCACACACGATCCGGTCGAACTTCATAGATGGACTAGTTGTGGCACCTAGACAGTTATCCTTAGGTCACAGTTCACTGTCTTCCCACCTAGACTAGTATTTATCATTTGTCATGTATGGTTTAGTCCAGAGTGAGGTGTATGATGTGTTCTAATTCTAATGCTACTCCTGATGGCAGTGGAAAATAATATTAACTAAACTAAGCTAAGAGGGAAAGGGTAAGAGAGTCTAATCTAGCCTAAGTGTGAAGAGCAATTGATTCCTTGATCAACTATACACATCTTGGACCTCATGCACAACTACCACTGGGACTACCAAGCGCAGGTCATAGGTACACCATTGGGATTACCAAACGTAGATCCCAAATACGCCACTGGGATTACCAAGCACAGATCCTAGCTACACCACTAGGCTACCAAGTAGTCACACTTAAATGCTCGTAACCAAGTCGTACTCATTTCACTTCTAGGAGTTTAAGGGTGAGAAGGACTAATCGCGATGAGCAACTGATTCCTTGAATAACCGTACACATTCGTAAGTGCTCGTAATCAAGTCGTACTCACACCGTGCTACAAAAGAAATAAATAACATTAAATAAATAATAAACATATAAATAACAAAGTGAATACTGCAATGATGAAGTAATCTCAATCTTTATTTCCGGTCATGTGCGTGTCCAAGTACGTCACACTCGAATAAAGACACCGTACAACTACATTCACCACACTACGGGCAGACACTGAAAAAATAAACTAACTCTGGAGTGATCAAACTACCAGAGTTTCACTACAATCTAATTGGGATGTCAAATAAGGGAAAGCCACTTATTATTTATAGACATTATGGTGGACTGCGATATCATGTATGTGATATCGTAGGGAAGATGCGATATCGTGGCCCATGCGATATCGCGTCCCATCATACCCCCACGACTGAATGGAAACTCGTCCTCGAGTTACAAAGAGAAAAAGTTCCATTGATTACACAATGGATAGGTATGGGATTATTAACAAGAAAAAATGAAATAAAACAATTCCGCAGTGTGGGATGGACACAACATAGAAAAATACTATACTACAACAAAAATGAGGAACTCATGTAGTTCCTAGTGGCAGTGGCTCCTCCATGGGTGCTTTCCCTTTGTCACATGCTCCAAGCCTTGAAGCTTGATGGTGTTGAAGGATAGCTTGGAGCTTCTCCTCTTTAGTCCAAGGATCTTGTGTTGTCCATGCAAGTGTTTCTATGTTTGATGGAGTTGGCACCTCCCACGGATAGGGTAGTTTCAGGAACATCTGATTAGCTTTGATGTACCATGCCGCGAACACCCGTCATTCCTCTTCGTAGGCTCTAGCTTTTTCTTTGTATTCATGAAGCTCTGTTAGCCATTGAGCCAAGTTGGTTGCTACATCTTTCTATCCTTGGTAGCTTGCTTTTACCATCTCGAGCTCAGAACTTGCAATGTCCAATTTTTCAATCAGCTTCTTACGTTCTGTAAATTCTGCCTCATATTTGAGATGGGTGGAAGCTACCTACTGTTCAAGCTCTGTATTCAGGTACCCTACTGTTAACATGAGAAGGTTGGTATATCTAAGGTTTGAAAACTCCATGTACTCTATCAAGTCTTGGATCTGCAGGTCCCGATTCTTAACTTCCACTTGGTGGGCGAAGGCGTAAGTGTCCAATATGGCCCTCCAATCAGTGTGTTGGGCATTGAGATTGTTAATTTGAGCCTTGGCCATATGGATCTCCTTCTCCATGATTTTTTTATACATCCCCACCTGATCACGAAAATGCTTCTTCAGCATCTTGTGTTGTTTAGCCTCATTTTGCCACGTGCTTATGTCAATTGCTGATTTCCGATGAATAGCATGTACCTCCTCCATTGAGAGGGTTCGATTCTCTTTGGCTAAATTGTTCACATCTCAGTTGACCCGAATGAATTATTCTAGCAACTGATGAAAGTGTTCATCGAGAACATTCTTTTGTTTCTCCACAGATGTCAACCGAAGGTTATCTACAACCAACTGCTTATTTTCTTCTTCTAAGGCTCTGAGTGCCTTAAGGTGTGCATGGGTTTGCGATTTTGCTATGGAGGAATCCCAAACAACCTTCTCCTTTTCCTTTGCCACCTTCTTATTCTCTGCAGTCAACTTAGTTAGTTGCTCAGTTGTGAAATTTTTAAGCTGGTCTGTAGAAACAAATTGTAGAGGATCCCGCTGTGCTACTTGTAAGTCTGTGAGCTGCTCTTGTAGTTTTTGCACTTCTGCTTCAGCATGCTCAACCCTAACTTCAGATATGAACAGCTTCCCCTTGGTAGAAATGAGGTCTGATTAAATTGCTGTAACATCCTGAGGGATGTCAAACAGAGATGCCAAAGTTTGTCCTGTTTGAAGCAATCTGTCAAGTGCATCCTCATGTTCTACAGGAGTCATTGAGTTTTTGGCAAGCATTTGAGCATCTCTTTCTCTTGAAAGATCTGTCGATGGCACAACAGTTACATTGAATGATTCCTTGATGTGGTCAATGACCACTTTAGTAGCTCCTAAGGCATTCTGGTGTTGCATGACCATCACAATCACACCTTCACTAGTCTCTAACTGCACTTGAAATGATGCTGCATTTCTAAAGATCTGTTGTGACCATATGCTTTTCCCTCCTCCCATTTGAATTGATAGTTCACCCCTTGTGTGATCTAATGAAATTGTAGGCTAATCAGCATCATCAATGATGCAGAAGAGAATTATGTCATCACTACTTCCCCAACTAACCATCTTAGCGATGGCCCTGAGATGGCTCATCAACGGTCTGTAGTCTTATGCCAACGGTTGATCCTAACCTGTGCTAGGCCCTGCTTCTTCTTGTTATTGGTTGGGGCCTGTGGCAGGAGGTTGGCTGGGTCCTGCAAGTTGAGTTGCAGGTGGTCTAGTCATCTGTTCTTCTTCTTCTTCAAGTCTTAGTTCTTTGCCAGTGCTCTTCCTTGGATCTGGTGCCTTTAACAATTCAGTGTAAGAAGCATTCTAGGCTTTGAGGAGGACATCATTTGTGTGCCCCTGAATACCAGGCCTTTGGCACAGTTTTCTGATAAGACGGAGGAAAGGCAATGCCATCTTCCCTATCTTTCGCTCTGCAAATCGCCTTAGGATCTCTGTTAAATATAGATGAGGAAGGTTAGCGTTAACCTTTCCCATCAACACTACACATCCTTTGGCTGCATACATTGATATCCTTTTTAAGCCCTTTGTGGGGAAGAGGTGATAGGTTTTGATTTTGAAATAAATTCGCTCTTTTGTCATCAGCTCGCCAAAAGACTTGTCTCTACCGTAAGCCTTCTCTAAACAATCCTTTCGCACATCAGGGTCTAATCGAGTAGATAAACAAGCAACATGGGGCCTTGAATTTGGAAGGTTCAGTACTTCTGAAATAGCCTGTGCAGAAAAATCAACTGTCACACCACCAATGTTAACCGTGGTGCCTTGCTCCCTATTATGCAAGAACTGGTAAGTTTCACCTAAGTACCAGGCACCGCTTTCAGAGAGGACAGGCCATAAGGGAGATCCTTTAAGGTGATCCCTAATAGCCTCAGGAGAAAACTCTACAAAAGATTCGAAGTTAAGTTCCAAAATCACCACAGCGAATGTGGACTTCTCATGTATAGCCTAAACACACTCCGGGGGCAACATGAGTTGTTGTCTCGCTTTAGGCGCAGCAACAACTCCTCCTTCTACCTACCCAGATCGTCTGGTAGGAGGTGCTTCTTGATGGATGCTGAATG
Organism: Gnetum montanum; assembly: GCA_015680685.1. Lineage (NCBI taxonomy): Eukaryota > Viridiplantae > Streptophyta > Gnetopsida > Gnetales > Gnetaceae > Gnetum > Gnetum montanum. The sequence continues at coordinate 343,810 of MNCI01035712.1, forward strand.
AGTGCACCTCCTGTTCTGTATGTTGTTCGGCAGGACCTTGTTTTCTACCTCTCCTAGGTTGTTTTGGTTCACTTTGGACAGGACCCTCCTGCTGTGCATGTTTTGGGGCCATTCTACAATCACACTAGCCAAGTGTTAGTAAGGTTATTTTGGAAATCAGGTTATACCTTACTACCTACCTTAATTAAAGATCATATATCATAATGTGTGATCGTGCTTGAAAATTAGAATGATGAGTCCTATGACTTAGGTGGGTGTCACTGTTAATCTCCCTATTGTACTTAAGGGTTATATAATTTGTTGGCACAATTATCCTATGTGTTAAGTTAATTACCCTAACTGATGTCCTTGGGTGATGATAAATTTCAAAAAAATTAGGCACTTTTCGATAAGTATCTCTCCCCCACGACTAAACTAAACACTCCGGGTTCAAGCAGGTTCAAACAGAATGAAAATTGGAGCACCAGTGCGTGAGATATGAGTGAAAAATCAAGGGTCACACAATCGCAAGTTGCAGAGAAAAATTTCAACAATTCCCCCCACAGANTGAGATATGAGTGAAAAATCAAGGGTCATACAATCGCAAGTTGCAGAGAAAAATTTCAACAATTCCCCCCACAGAAATGGAAAAATGATGCTAAGTGTTGCGGTGGGGGTCTCCTATTTATAGGAAAATAGGACACGATATCGCGTACGGTACATCGCGTACACAATATCTCATGGGACGCGATACGCGATATCTCATCCCAACTAATTTGAGACACCTAAAAATATCCAATTTTTAATGATTTTCTTGAAATTAAAGTGAAATATCAAGGACATTGGCAAGTATAAAGATGTCCTAGGGTAATTACATTAAGTTGAAAGGAACTATGAATGATAAGGATGTGAATTTTAACAAATTTAAAATTGGCGGTTATGAAGAAAAGGGAATGTAATGGTATATTGGAATGTAAAAATTCAGAGGGATAATAATAGGGAAAGAAAGTTATGAAAAATTAAGCTAAGGGTAAGAAATTGTGTGTTTAAGCTAGAGAATTAATGAAGATTACAATGAAATTACACAAGTGGATCCTCCCCAGAGCAAGTTTCAACCTATTATACCCTTGTGTAATCACACTTAAAGTGTCCGTGGGCACTAGAAGCGTTAAATGTAATCTGCACTAACTCCACAAAACACACACATGTAAATATCACCGNGACAACAAGGCGTACGATCACTTGGCATTGAGTACAAGGGAGGAGTGATTTTTGTTTTATGGCACTTTTCTTTTTCTTTTCTTTTCTCTTTTTTTCTTTTCACTTTACTGAATCTAGAGAAGCCACCAACCTTTAGGCATGGGTGCATGTCTTTCCAGTGGAACCTCCTAGAACAGATTTTGATTTTCAAGTGCCCTTTTAATTACTCTTACTCCCATTTTCATTAGATATACAAGGATCTTAGTACAACAGTGTTGCATGATAACACCCACAGATGACACCAAAGATAGTCTTGCATGATAACACCCACAGATTTTCCTTGTAACACCCACAGATCACCCCAAAGGCCAGTGCCTAATACAAATAAATAACATCCACAAATTTTCCTGCTTCTTGGGTTGTCAAAACAAATAAAGAGACAACAACGTACAGATGTAACAGTATTGGGCATTGGCCTTTGGGGTGATCGTACAAGCATATGTTGCATTCATATGTGGGATTGGCAGTTGAGCACTTATTTCCTTTATTTGTCTATTGTTTTGTCCTGCTTCTTGGGTTGTCAAAACTCTATCTCCAATGTTGTTAATATATTCTCCACACTTTTGAAACATCCATTCCAAAATCCTATTTATCTTTACCTCGGCTTCTTCTAATGATTGTTGTACTAGCAAAGATGATGTTTCCACCTTGAGATTTGTTGATCTCTCCTTGTTAAGATCATGGACCTTTGTTGTGTTAATTTTTTGGTCTTGTTGATGTTTTTCAACACTCTCCCATCTAACTAATTCTCCTTCTTCTATTTCTACCCACTTAATAAGCTCTTGAACTTGATGGGTTTGTAGGTTATATAGTTGACCTCGAGCATACGTTCCTAAGGTCTCTCTTGTTTCATTACGTAGCCCATCGATGATATGGTACATTAGCCTTTTCTCAGAAAACCCATGGCCTAGACAGTTGTTTAACAGTGCATAATATCTTTCTAAGGACATGTACAAGGGTTGATGTTTTGCTTGTTTCCATCCTTGGATTTGTTTCCTCAAGGCTGACACTCTTGCGTAGGTTTGATATTTTTCATTAAAGACCTCTACCATGGTTGACCAACGTCGTATTGAATTGGGTTTTAACGATCTATACCATACTTTTTCTTGGACAATGAGTGTCATAGGAAAGAGCTTAAGTTTTTGCCAACTGTTATCAATGTTATTCCATGTGCAGGCATCGTAGAAGGCTAGTAAATGTTGATGCGGATCTAAGTCATAGCCTCCTAAAAATTTTTAAAGTTATTTAAATTGAGCCTAGGTAGTCGACTCTCTTTACGATGCCTACATGAGATTTGAACAACCTCTTGTATTTGTGTTAAGCTTGTCGTGGCCAGTGGGGGTTCATTTTCATCTGGTAAGTTATGTCTTTGTGTGTTCTGATGACGTTGTTTTTGTTCATCTTTATAAGAAACTCCCACTTTAGGTTGTATACTCCAATCTTCATCATCATATAATTCGTTAGTTCTCCAATGAATTTCCTCACTAAGTGTGACGTTATTGTTATTTTGTAGGAGAGACATGTTATGAAGTTTTGTGTGAATTTATGTATGACTTTTAATAATTATTTCTTCTTCTTAAGAGATATATCATTAAGTTCTTATACAATGACCTTGTATGATATAACTAGATAACTAGCACCGTCCCCGACAATGGTGCCAATGATGAGCGGCGAGGTACCCCTACACTCAACCATACGAATATGAGCATTTTCACGCACGATCCGGTCAAACTCCATAGACAGACTAGTTGTGGCATCTAGACAGTTATCCTTAGGTTGCAGTTCGCTATCTTCCCACCTGGACTAGCATTTATCATTTTTCATGTATGGTTTAGTCCAGAGTGAGGTGTATGATGTGTTCTAATTTTAATGCTACTCCTGATGGTAGTGGAAAATAATATTAACTAAACTAACCTAAGAGGGAAAGGGTAAGAGAGTCTAATCTAGCCTAAGTGTGACGATCAACCGATTCCTTGATCAACCGTACACATCTTGGACCTCATGCATGACTACCACTGGGACTACCAAGCGTAGGTCCTAGGTACGCCACTGGGATTACCAAGCACAGGTCCTAGGTACGCCATTGAGATTACCAAGTGCAGATCCCAAATATGCGACTGGGATTACTAAGCATAGATCCTGGCTACACCACTGGGCTACCAAGTAGTCACACTTAAATGCTCATAACTAAGTCGTACTCGTTTGGCTTCTAGGAGTTTAAGGGTGAGAAGGACTAATCGCGATGAGCAACTGATTCCTTGACTAACCGTACACATTCGTAAATGCTCGTAATCAAGTCATACTCACACCGTGCTACGAAAGCAATAAATAACATTAAATAAATAATAAACAAATAAATAACAAATTGAATGCTACAATGATGAAGTAATATCGATCTTTATTGCTGGTCATGCACGTGTCCAAGTACGTCACACTCAAATAAAGACACCGTACAACTACATTCACCACACTGCGGGCAGACACTAGAAAAATAAACTAACTCTAGAGGGATCAAACTGCCAAAGTTTCACTACAATCTAACTGGGATGTCGAATAAGGGAGAGCTGCTTCTTATTTATAGACATTTCGGCAAACTGCGATATCGCATACACGATATTGCAGGGAAGACGCGATATCGTGTACATGCGATATCGCGGCCCATGCGATATCGCCTCCCATCACTAAGTCTAGTAGCCTTGCCTATTCTTTAACTCATCATCATCATGGTGCTCTTTATTATCCCCTCTACTTTCTTTGTATACTCCATCCTTATCATTGCCATCATTATCCATATTATATTTATGTTTCTTTTCCTCTTCATTTTCTTATTCTACAAGATTGCTAACATTACTATTGTTACCCATGTCCCCTATAGTGTTCTCCTCATTTATCTTGCAGCACATATCTTGTCCATTTATCTATTTTTGGAAAGGTGTGTTTATCATTGGGATAAACAAAATAATAGTTGTGCCAAGAGCACCTTGCATAATTGCATATGCGAATATGAATGGAATTGAACATGGTGTGAATTTGCAAAGACATTTTATTGATTTTGTCATATTTTTAACATAAAACACTTTAAATAAATTTAAGCTCAACTTTTAGGATACATAAGAAATATTTTAAATTTCATTACAATTATAATGACATATAAGATTTTTCCAAATAATCATTAATTAACATTATGAGTTTAAATATTATCAAATGACAAAAGGAGAAGGTGAAATGACCAAATATATTTGCTTCATAAGAGGTGCAACCATTAGCTCTAACCTTTATGTATCTAAGGCATTTTCTTTAGATAATTTATTGGATTTGTTGAAAAAGGGTGTTATTTATATAGCTACTTTTCTTAAAGTTTAATAGAACATACACATTAGTATGTTATTTCAAGTATTTCTTTGCTTGTTACATGACATTATTGCAAAGTCGATGCCTACATGGTTAACAATCGGGTTAGATTGAGCACGATGAGGATAATGCTCAAACTTTTTCTGTTAGTGCTATAAAAACTAATTAACTTTTAATATAATTAAAAATTATTTTTTTTCTTTTTTTTTTTTGCAAGTAACTACTCCTTTCATGTGTATTACTTGTATACAATTTTGGTAGAAATATAAGTAAGTGCAAAGCTAAATAAGTTATTAAAATCAAACTTCAATGGAAAAATTTAATCAAGCTTTGATTAAATTTGGGAATAACATTTAGGCTGAAAAAAGATTTCACTTTGGAAGAGATTTGTAGATTTTAATTTATGAATTATATTATATTCGAAAAGTTTTAATAAATTTAATATGCAAAGTAATATTTAAGTAACAGTTTTTAAGAACATCATGAAAAATGTTATGCCAAGGAAAGTTAAATGTCAAATTCATTTCCTAGAAGTAAACAATGACACTTTAATAGTGGTCTTGATTATGCCATCAGACTCAAAGTGATAGCCATCCTTATCCTTAGACCCTTCAATTGTAGGATTTTTATAATCAATAATTAAATACTTTACTCAATGTTATTACATGAAGTAGAAGCATAGTGCTAATTCATTATATATCTTCATACTTGCATGTCTCAATACAAGATAAATTCTCTAAAGGAGATCTTGAAAATGAAATATTTTTTTAGGAAAAAGTGCAACAACATCCTAAGCATGTTTGCCAATGAAAGAGATAAAAAGATTTTCAATTGTGGTCAATGTTTTAAAAGGCATACAACTAGTCATGTTAGTCAAGTAGGTCATTTAGATTGTCAAAGAGGCATTTTTTTATCAACAATTATTTGATAGCTTTTAAATATATATATTTTTAATATTTTTTTATTTTAGCTTAAAAATATAAGTATTTATTTTATTATTTTTTAATATTATTTAGTAAATTAAGGTTTAATGTTGTTAATTTTTTATTTTATATTATCCTATGAATATTTAATAGAATATTAAAAATTATATTTAAAAAATAGTTGGGCAAGCTTAATATGAGTTGGCTTTAAATTTAGGTGGTGGTAACCTTTTCAAACACTAGTTGTAGTCTTCCATAAAGGAAAAGAAATTTACATCACATTTGGTATAATAAATTAGATACATAGGTTACTATCTTTGAGGTATTATTCAAATTAGGTATTGGAGTATCATTAGTATGTTTTGCTTAATTTTGCATCATCTTAGAATTGAAAGTAAAATATAAACCTATTTAAAACCTTATATGATTTGTTTTTATTGCTAGGATTAATGGTTGATTAATTTTTACAATCTAATTTTATTTTTTATAAAAATATAAATCAATAGATGTTATGGGTTTTTAGACACAATAAGGCTTTTATCTCTCAGTTTTCACTATTTTGAATTATTGTCTATATTAGTATATTTCTTTTAAGAAAAAGACATTGATGTGGGAAAGCACAGAAACTTACCATCACAAGGTGGTTAGCTTTTATGTGGATGCTCGAATAGAGATGAAGATCTGACCCCTAAAATATAAGACACTTGGATCATGAGCACAATGGCTTGTGAGTAACAAGTACTACCAATATTCTCTGTAAGTGCACCCATGCAAATACTTGAAACAAGTTGACAAAAGGTTTCAAGGACTTCAAACCATCCTACTTTCTTGATGATTCCCAATTAGCTTCTCATTTTTGTTTACTACAATATTATAATAAAATAGATGAATAAAAAAGAATGATCATAAAAAAGAGGAAGGAGAAAAAAATATGGAAATGGAAATTCTTAATTTTGTACATGTGACCATAAAGGGTCTATAGGATACAAAATTAAACTAACTCCCAATGACTCCATAAATGATGTCTTCTATAAAAAAGGAAAACTATAATGATAAGACATAAAAAATAGAGCGCTATAAAAGAGAGAGAGAAAAAAAATATGGAAATGGAAATTCTTANTGCTATAAAAGAGAGAGAGAAAAAAAATATGGAAATGGAAATTCTTAATTGTGTTCATGTGAGATCATAAAGGATAGGATACAAAATTTGTTATTACAAATCTTTGATATGGTTAGAATGGGTCTAAAATACCTCATCAGGAACATGACCTAAAGTTGACACCTTCACCTTAAATACATGTGGCAAAGTTGTTGTCTAAATACTATATTTAAATCTAAGAGTATTAAAGAAATGATAATTTAGAAATATATGCTTTTCATCCTATACACAAAATTTTCAGATGAGTCATTCTTTTTAAATGTTAATCCATCTTTGTGTTTTAATCAATAGATAGTGAGATCTCACATGAATGTGTGTGATTGTTACCTTACTTTGTATGGAAATAACACCAAATAAATAGGTATGTATTTTTGTTAAGGATCCTCCTTGGATTTGTTGCAAATAAAATTACTTTTTTTTGACATGGCTATTCCCACATGTACCTCAATATCTTATATACTTTATTGTTATTTTTAGATCCTTAAAGCTTAATTTTAAATCTTTATTTTCAATATTTTATTTTTGAATCTATTTTTTCTCCTCATTGAACCATTCTTTTTATTGAGTGACCTTATAAGCCTTTTAGGATATGTGGAAGGTAGGCCTAGCAAGCATCTTTTTATAAAATCATGGAAATTTTTGAAGAGTTAAAATTTCTATAGGTAGCATATGTGCTACTTCTACTAACAAAATATCATATGGATTTTGAGCCTCTACATAAAGTTTATGCAACAAAAATTATTTTTGAACATATTCCAAAAGATTTCATGACACTATAGGTAAATGGGATCTCCAACTTTGACAACCGTATAATAAAACTTGTAGAACAAGTTGATTGTACATTTTCTTGTGGATATCCTATAACTAAATCTATTCTTGTGCACATTTACTATGAACTAAATATAAAATATGTATATTGTTTGAAACCCTCTAAGAAATACAATCTTGTTAAGAACACCTATTTAAAACTAAGATGCCTAAATACTTATATGAGCAAACAATTATAGAAAACAAAATGTAGTACATAAGCAACTTTCGGATATACAGAGTGAGGAAATGAGGAAGAGAAACCATGTTGACTGAGATTATTATAAAGGAGAGATGCTAAACTTAGCATTCCACAGGGAATATAAATGCAATCTTGAGGATAACCATTCGCTGAAAAGTGTGTAACTTTTCCTGGATGTGGATTGTCGGAAGAGAACAAAGGTGGAAGAAAGAGGAAAAGGCCGACGAGTGTAGAGTACTGTGGCTTAATTAGGAGACGTTCTTCGGAAGCTAGGCCTGATGATGGTGATTATTGAGATCTCCGATATGACTCCATGGCTGCAATAAGAGAAACAACTGATTAGCATTCATCTTGAATTTTGGGGCTTGAGATATAATTTGGAAGGGAACATGCCGTAAAATTTGCATTTTTCCGAAGTAGTTAGCTGTAAGGGGTTTGAAATAATTTTCTTTTGAAAATGTGTAGTACATCTACGTTTCCAAATATTATATAAGGTGATGGGCCTAAGGATCTTCCATAGGAAATGAGAGTTTTTGGACCTGGTAGGAAAGAAACCAAACATTACAGCCTCTTGTGTTAGAGTGCATTTGTCTTAATTTGAGTGATGTATAGAGGTGCCTAAGAGGTGGGATGGGTATGAATAACTTGTTCATATTTAAAGAGAGTTCTAACAAAATCAATAATTGTTGAAAAATTAGTATTCTAATTTTTTTTGGTCTTTTTGACAAAAGAGTTACCAAAATTCCTTAGGATTCTTCTTAATTATATTAAGAAGTTGTACATAATGCACCATGATAAATTTTCTTTTCTTTCACCAATTAAGATTTTTGTATGTTTTAATGACCCCTTGATCATGATTAGCCCTTTTAACTTTCAATTGAGCTTGAATATGCTTAGTGTCAAATCACAAATTCTTTTTTCTATTGTTTGATAATGTCACATTGGAGGCAACCACTACTAGAAGTTCTATAATGTTATTATGACCTTCATTGTGTTAGTTTATTTATTTCAACATATGTAATTTAATTATTATTTTTTGTTATTGGATTATGCATTAATTGGTTTAACATTAAGTGTTAGAATAGATGTAATTTAATAATTTTTTATTCATGAATTATGTGTTGACATTAGTGAAGTTACATTGTTAGTTACTCAAAAATTGTATATTATTGTTAAAAACAAAAAACAAAATAAGAATTCAACAAGTAAAAAAAATAGTAATTAAAAAATAATTTTTACATAGTTTTTGCTTGCATTTTTGCAAGTTTACATTGGGTAGGATAAGTTCTTTAAGAGGTTATTCTCCAAGTATTAGACTTTAGCTTCTTTTGCTTTCTATCTTTTTATGTTAATACATATTCTAATCTTTGATTATATTTTGAAATTAAAAGGAAGAAAATTGTCAAGAAGCCAAGGATAGATGTAGGAAAATCAAAACATTAGAAATTGTATCAAAATGAAGTCAACTATTAAAATAGAAAAACCCAATTTGAAATTTCCTAAATCTTTCGCATACTTAAAACAAATTTCTCTTATGAACTCACAATTAGTAGGCTATGATGAGGAGACTTTTCAATTTCTTGCATTTCATTTATTGCCAAGAGGGCTAATAAAATGCAAAATAATAACTAATTAATTCTAGGAAAAGTAAAAAAAAATAGAAATTACATGAAAACACAATGAACTCTTATAATGGAAAAATCCAATTTGATATTATTGTCAATTAGGTATAGTAAATTTTAAAAATTATAAATTGTATCAAAATGCAATCAACTCTTAAAATAGAAAACCCTAAATTGAAATTTCCTAAATCATTAATATATTTGAAATAAATTTCTTACATGAATCACAGACAACAAGTTGTGATACAAAGAGCTTTTGAATTTCTTATATTTTGTTTATAAGTAAGAGGGTGTGTGAAATGCAAAAAAAATGTGAATCATATATGAATTACATGAAATATCAAACAACAAGCTATGATGTGCAAATCTTTTGAATTTCTTGCATTGCATTTGTTGGCAAGAGGATTTCAAGAGAGTAGCTATGATGCAGAGGGCTTTTCAATTTATTGTGTTATATTTATGAATAAGAGGGTTTCAAGGTTGTATTATAATTTTTTAATTCTATTTTTTAATTTTAATGCAAGCTAGTAATACATTAAAGGATGTGGAAAAACATTTGGAGGAGAAAATGGTGTTATTGGGTTGGGGGAAGAGAGGTGGATTGAGTACTATGTACAAATATTATATTAGATGTCAAATTGTTATGTTGTTATTTTTGTTTATTTTATCATTTTGATGATTTTTTAAGGATAGAACATAAATTTATTTTTTTAATAGAGGAACGGTGGGGTAAAATGGGGTTGGGGATAAAAAGAAAGAGAAGGAAAAGTAGTTTTTAATTGTTAGTTATTTGTTGTTGGTTGGTCAAGAAGGAGGAAGTAGTTGAGGCAAAGGTTAAAGAAAGTAGTATATATAAAGCTTCTTTGTTTTTTTCTTTTGAGTGGAGTTTGGGGAGGGTGGGGGGTTGTTGGTGGTGGAGGGATGGGAAGGGATGAAAGAGAGGAAGAGGGGTTTAGAAAAAGTAGTGTATAGTCCATGTTTTTTTTCATGTGTGTGAGAAGTTGGGAGAAGGCCTTAAGTCTTCAACTCTCAGCCAATTAATGTTTTTAAATCAAGCTAAAAACACAAGTATTATTAATTTTATTTAACCCCTCAACCAAGTGGAAGTTTTTCCTATTAAAGATGTAATTCATTTAATCTAGGATATATTATTATTTTTAAGCCTTTGACTGAGTAAGAAAATCTTGATGTAATTTATTACTTGAGTTGCATAAAGTTATACTCATGTTCCTTGGTTCTATGGAATGATTTAGGTAAATAAGATCCTTGAATATTTGGATATTATGTTTGTTTATTATGAATTAACATTATTCATGTAATAAGACTTTGAACTTAATGATATTTCCTTTACATCTATAATTTCATGTTATCTAGAATCTTAGCTATAATATTTATATATGCATACATGTTGGTATATATATCCTTTTTCACATTATCTTCTATGTAGTCATTACATCCAAACAAACTGTAGCTAACCTTAACATGGAGAAAAAGCTAGAAGGAGATAATTATGACATTTGGCATTGAAGGATCCACTATTTCTTAGATGAACAAGAGGTTGTAGAGACCCTCTTTCATCTTATGGAGGAACTTTGATGAGTGGCGAGGTAACCCTACACTCAACCATACGAATATGAGCGTAGCATGCGTGATTTGGTTGAACTATGCATACTAAGTACCTACACGCCTCATGAAACACTTAGGGTTAATCATTCGTTGTCTTCCTAGACTTACTTATAGTTGTCACGGTGTATGGTTAACTAAGTCTAAGGTATATGATTTTTATATCTTTTTATGATTTATCTCCTATGCTATTGAGTTAAAGGGTGAAGAGAATAATTACTAACTTTAACTAATGAACTAAGTCTAAATTAACCTAGTGTCAGCATCCATTCCCACTTACTGGTTCACACCCTGAACCGATGCAACCTTGGTTACCAAATGCTAATCGTTGCTGGGATCATCAAGTGTAACGCACGTACTCAAAGTGGTCGTACTGAGGCACTTAACTAGGAGAGAAGGATTGAGAAAGATTTAATAACTAATAAAGCATGTAAATAATAGATAATAAATAATAGTATATAAAATCCTAATTAGCCTATTCCATGCACTGCAAGGTTTATCCAAGAAGCTTGTCTTTATTGCCATATACAAACTTGTGTTCAGGTACAATGTTTACTCGAATAAAGATCCGTTCACTTTGGAGTTCCTACTGTGGGCACATGGAAATTAATCTATCTTTGAAGTAGAAAAACTACTAGAGTTTCCCTATGGTCTAGACCTAGAATTAGGAAACAAGGGAGAGCTGCCTCTTATTTATAGATATGATGGCACACCGTGGTATTGCATACGTGATATCACAAGGGAAGACACGATATCACGACGACCACGATATCGCATACATGATATTGTAGCCCATGTGATATCGCATCCCATCATACCCCCATGACTAAATGAAAACTTGTCCTTTAGTTCTTTACAATAATATCGGGAAGGTATGGGATTATTGACTCAAATGAAACTAATGGGATGACATGTGAACGGATCATCATTACAAGACACAACAAAACTGGTGTTCATGACAACAAGAGTGAACACCTTATTACATTAACATCAGGCCTCATTTGGTAGCTAAGAGAAAAGAGAAGAGAGAAGAGAGAAGAAGTTTTGCTATTGCCAATGCCAAGATTGCACCTTTTGTTCTCCATCTGTAAGCACATCATCGATCTCATTTCTTGCAAAGCTGCTTCAGCACCACTCCATTCCAAGTGCTCTCTCTAGATCCAATTTATTGTTGCATGATCGCCATCTACACACACAACATAGTTTGGTATTAGCAAGGGTAAATGAATTATCATGTAATGGGTACTTTGCCTCAGTAAAAGTTCATTGGCTGAGTTGTGGTATGGTTGATTAAGGATCTAGAGATATATTAATGATGACTATAGAAGATGTAGGGGTTAGGAGAAAATTGAAAAAATTGGGCCCCATACCCCCATGACTAATTGCGAACCTCAGGTAGTAAGAGAATGGAAAAAGAAAAGGAATAAGAAGGATGGACAAAAAGAGATAACGGTAACGTCGATAAAGTGGATGTCAAGATGGAAATGAACAAAACAAAATTAATTGCAAAATGTTAAGGGAAAGAATTTAACTAGTGCACCAAATAGGAATGTCAGTGGGTCCTCCCCAAAGCAGGCTCATGCCCTTAATTCCTTGACAAACCCACATTCAAAGAGTCTGCAGGCTCTAGGAATGTCCTTTGGAATAAGATTTAAAGTCTTAACCGTAAGATTTACCAAAAAGAAAACAATGTATCTACCAAAATATACACTAATGATACAACTGACAATGAGGTGAACAATGGAGAGAAGGGTGGAGAGAAAAGAATGGAATGGAGTCTCAAGAACAAGGTGGTGTATAGCCCCTTGTGGATTTCATGATTAATGTGACTTGGCAAATCTCATTCCAACTCCGGCCTCAAACCAACCACATCCAGTGACTTCACATCAATGCATTCAGCCAATCAATCCTCTTGAATAACAAGAATGCATCTCCAAAGAGCCACCACCATTTTGACAAAACGAATGAGGAGAGAATGGGAAGTAAGAAGGGCCTTAGTTGGAGGGAACATTTTTAGTTTTTTTCCATAACTAGTGCTTGTATCCCAAGAGATTATTATTTCTAAGGGGGTGCTTTGAATTCTCACTTTATTTCTTTTCTTCTCTATCCTTTTTTTTGTTTTGTGTTTTTATGCATGAGAATCACACCATGCAAAGACTTCTTATTTTTATTGACTCAGATTCCCAATAATTGGGTAACATCGGAATGATAAGAAAACTCAAGAAGAAAACATCCAAGCACCCAAGAGAATGGCCAACAAAAATGCATCAAGTTCCCTTGAAGTTAGACCCTTTTCAATCCTTGAATCCTTCCTTAGTTTGAGAAATACCCAGTCATCGGTTCGTTAAAGTTCTTATTAGAAAGGGACTATACATTTCCAAGCTAAGAGAGACCATAGACTTTTGTGGATGAATGGATGAAGTGGATTCATTGCTTGCCATATCAAAAGAAACATACCTTAGTATCAACATTGTAACTTAAAGGTAAAAACCAAATATTAGCAATCAAATGGAAAAATAGTTCATACCATCATGAAGAACACTTATTGAATGACAAAATTATAGGATGGATAAAACACACACACACAAAGAAATGAAAAAGTATAACGATGTTGTAAGACAAAAATAAGAAAACTTAAAGAAATTTGTAAAACAAAAATGTGTAAAACAAAAATGTGTAAAATAAAACTTGTAAAATAAAAATGTGTAAAACAAAAAGGTGTAAAATAAAAAAGTGTAAAAAAATGTGTAAAATAAAAACTAAAAAAAACTGAGGGCCTCCAATGATCAGAATAGGTGGACATCTCCCCCATGACTAAATTGCAAGGGAGAGATCCAAAATAATGAGAGCCTATTTGAATTTCTTAGAAGTGCCCAACTTCTCCCCACTGATGTTCTCAGATTAAGGGGTGAAAGTTGGTGATGCTCATATTCCAATGTGTCTATGCCTTCGTTGTTAACATGAGTTTTTTTCTCAGTTCGTTCCATGCATATTGGGTTGCTTTTTCTAGTAGCTATCAACCACAAGGTGTCTACTACTGGTGTGGTTGCTACATACAGGTATCTTTGAATTTGTGTTTCTTGGGCACACTGATTATATGGAAGAGATGCTGAACATTCTTCCATGTCATCACCCTCTGAGTCACTGTATGTGATGCACGGAACTTTCTTCTTCTTGATCTTTCCATAAATATTTACCTTAGATATCTCCAAGGAAAGATCGTGGATCCCTAGGTATGCATCTATCGTACTTAGCCATGGCCTTCCCATTATAATTGGGAAGCCCCCGTTGTCACTATTAACTTCTATCACCAGGAAGTCAACTGGGTATGACCACCCACACATAGTTGTAATGACGTCCTCCACCAATCTCAAGGGAATGGTGATGTACTGGTCAGCCAGCTCTAGTTGAATGTTGCTCTTCTTAAGTTGGGATAGGTTTCAGGCTTGATACATTTCTCATGAAATTAAGTTGAATCTGGAATTTGAGTCAAGAAGAGCCTTATGTGGTGCATTCTCGGTGACTTGTAAATAGATTAAGGGGCTCCTAGGATCAGAGAGTTTCTTGGGAAGGTGGCCTACCTTGATCCAGTTGGTTATAGTATGTGTTAACATAACTGTATGTGTACAGCTCTGTTGTTGGACTGAAGGGTGCCCGGAAGTCTTGGATGATGGAGGAGTGTACATAGACTCAACCACTTGTTATTGTGAGAGCTTGTCTAGGATTTTGATTCTGAAGAAAGGTCTTCCCTTTTTACGGTTGTCAAAACTAGCAGGGGGTTGAATGTTTACAGCTCTCGTAGCGTTGCATTGCTGTGGTTAAGTGGGGAGTTCCCCTTGCATTGTTGGAGCAGGTTGTATGGGAACTATAGGTGGAAGTGGTGCGGATGGAGTTGGAGGATGGGATGAATGTGGAATGTCTCTCGAAGGAGAAGGAGTCCTCCTAAAGTACTTCCAAACTTGGTAGTGATGTTGGGGAGTTGTGTGACTCATAAAGTCACTTGGAGAAACTGGCTGCTGCACATAATAGCCATAAGGATCAGGTTGCTGGTAAGGGTACTGTTGTGTCGGCGGTGGCATCCCCCATGACTGTGGATATTGCCACTGCTGATGTTTTTTGATGGGTTGTGGTGGAGTTCCACTTAGATAGTACGTTAATGGTTGGTGGAACTACCTTGGGTTACCTTGAGGATAAGGTAACCTTTAGGGTGTCTGCTATTGGTTAAGTCTCGGATTAAGTGCATACACCCTAGACTCCTATAGATGTGAGATGATTGGACAACATTCCTTAGGATGGTCATATTGGTAGATCTCACATTCATCATCATTGTCTATGTCTGAATCCACAACCTCATCAGAGATAGTAATTTTCCCCTTATCCTTGTTATGTGTAGGTTTTGAATCTCTCTGCTTTTTCTTATCTTTGTCACTACTTCATTCCACCTTAGACTCTTCTAAGATTTTCAAGACAGTTTCAAGTCTAGAGTCTAAGGAATCTCACAATTGATCCACCTTAGCCAATACTTTGGTTGATAATTTTTGGATCGACAAGGTTTTTCTGTTCACCAACTCTTTGAGTGATGACTCATTCTCCTCATCACAAAATTTCACTCCCTTCTTCCGAAGGGAGGGATCACGGTTATATTCTTCTGCACTTTCTCTTTTTTGTAGCTCACCTTCTTCTTTGGCTACTTACTCCAACAAGCGATGTATTTCATGGGCTCTATGTTTTGGTAGTCTCCCTTGGGCATAAGTCCCAAGGGTTCTCCTAGTCTCATGTCTGAGCCCATCTACGATGTGGCGAAGTTGATCTCATTGTGCATAACAATGGCCTGGGCAACGATGTAACAATGCATAGTAGCAACCCATGGCAGCATCCAAGGGTTCATGATTACCTTGCTTCCATCCTTGTATTTTCTTACTTAAAATAGATACTCTGGAGTATGTTTGATACTTATCATTGAAGAGTTCTAACATCGTACTCCACCTCCTAATGGTTTTCGGTTCTAAGAATCGGTACCAACTCTCTGCTTCCTTAATGAGTGTCATAGAAAACAACTTAAGTTTCTACCACTCATTTTCTATGTTCTGCAAGGTGTAGGCATTGTGGAATGCCTGTAAATAATGTTGCAGATCTACGTTGTATCCACCTTCAAAGCGTGGGATATTATTCATGTCTAAGCATTTGATCCGACTATCCTTTTGATACCTTGTTGGAATTCTTACAGCCTCCGTTATATCGAGCATACTTTAGGTGGCAAGTGGGGGCTTATCATAATCATCTCTTTCATGATGCCTATGATGTCTTCGTTGTTCCCTACTTTCCCTTCGTTCATGCCCTTGTCCTCTCTCTTGACTCTCTCATCGAGGTCTCTCATTTTGCCTACCTCTATACTCACCATTATGCTCATGATGACTGTGCTCAAATGTGGAAGGAGAGGATGAGTGATAAGATGATGGAGAAGAAGAAGGAGAACCATTGCCATGATGATGCTTCTTACCTTCTCTTCAGCTGCTACAGCCCCAATCATGATAATGATCTAAGTGCCCATCCTTTTCATGTGTTGTTGTTCCCTTTGTGAATAGTTGGTGTTCATGGGGATTAGAACTAGTGTTATTTAACATGGAGTGCAGGTTCTGATACCCCACCTTCTCACCATCATTAGGAGGAGGAACATCATTTGATAGAGAACCCATTATAATGGGTTCATCATCTCCTATTTCACTAAGGACGTGTGGGACCTCTTTGCCCTTCAATAGTGTATGATGGCTCTCCTGCCTTGAGTCCCTAATACATTGTGCTACTGTGGGATGATAATACCTTGTATCAAAATCTCTTGCAATGTATTCAATGTATAATTCTATCATGCCTATTTGTGCAAGAGCACGAAGAAGCATGTTTGGGACTGCTAGATCTGGAGGTAACACGATGTTACCTTGCAAATCTCTCCATCATAGCTGTTCTTCTTGATGGAAGATAAAGGTAAAGTCTAGTATGTTCTCATCGAGATGAGTATATATCACTCAGTATTGTTGAGGAACCAGTGGATTTTGATTATGTATTTTTGATTGCCGATTGTTTCATGTATTATCCCTAGGTGGTGAATTACTTTTGTTAGAAGAAGACATTGTTATTTATTAGTGTGCTAATTAACCATTTATAATTTTCTTTTAATTAACCCTAAGGTTCATTTAAGCTCCCAACGATGTGAGTGATATCCTATGTTCTACTTAGCACACAAACACTTAGTCCCCGGAAATGGCACCAATGATGAGTGGCGAGGTACCCCTACACTCAACCATACGAATATGAGCATATCCCGCGCGATCTGGTCAAAATCTGTAGACTAAGTGCATACATGCCTCATGGAATACTTAGGGTTAATCATTCATTATCTTCCCAGACTTACTTGTAGTTGTCACGGTGTATGGTTAACTGAGTCTGAGGTATATGATTTTTATATCTTTTTATGTTTTATCTCCTATGCTATTGAGTTGAAGGATGAAGAGACTAATTACTAACTTTAACTAATGAACTAAGTCTAAATTAACCTAGCATCAGCATCTGTTCCCACTTACCATTCACACCCTAAACCGATGCAACCTTGGTTACCAAATGATAATCGTTGCTGGGATCACCAAGCGTAACGCACGTGCTCGAAATGGTCGTGCTGAGGCACTTAACTAGGAGAGAACGGTTGAGAAATATTTAATAATTAATAAAGCATGTAAATAATAGATAATAAATAATCGTAAATAAAATCCTAATTAGCCTATTCCATGCACTGCAAGGTTTATCCAAGAAGCTCATATTTATTTCCATACACAAACTTGTGTTCGAGTACAATGTCTGGTCAAATAAAGATCCGTTCACTCTGGAGTTCCTACTACGGGCACATGGAAATTAATCTATCTCTGGAGTGGAAAAATTGCTAGATTTTCTCTACGGTCTAGGCCTAGAATTAGAAAACAAGCAAGAGCTTCCTCTTATTTATAGATATGATAGTGCACTGCGATATCGCATACGCAATATCGCAGGGGAAGACGCGATATCGCGTCCCATCAAACTTGCAATGAGAAAGATCTTTAACCTCATAAAAAGAAAAAGGCATATCAAAGTTGGCTTAAAAAGGAACATATTTCTTGCATCACATAGCTAAGAAATATGCAAAATGACATCCTTTATGAATTTGAGAAATACCAAACTACACATGTCATGTGGAAAGCCCTCAAAGCAAGGTTTGATGCTACATCCGCCATAAGACTAAGGAGTCTAACTCTCAAGTTTGAGAATTATTAGAACCATCCTAATGAAATTTTAAAGTAATAACTTAGGATGATTTTAAACATGATTTAAGAGTTAAATGTTACTAAGAATAGCCTCCTAGATGAATGATAAGTATAATTGGTTATATGCTTACTCCTAAACTCTTGAAAACACATGTGAGTTAACATGATTCACATTTGAGAATGTAAAAACATTTTATGACATTGTACATCATTTGAAACTTAAGTAGGAGCACTTAATAGCTTGTAAAGCCTATAATGTGTATGCTAATAAATTAAATACCCATAAATCAAAAACTTTTGGAGGAAAAGAGGTCATGACAAGTTTTCTTAGCAAGAACCTCCACCAAAGAAAGCTAAGTAGGATAAGAAAAACAGAGGAAAAAGGGAGAGGCAAGAAAGATAAGTGTAAGATGACTTGCTTTACCTATAGCAAGCAAGGACACTTTTCTCAACAATTTACTAAGACTAAAAAGATATTTCCTTACCTTGTTTTTCTCAATGATTATTTTGTATCATCTTGTATACTTGTTTCTAAAGCTTTCCTCTTGTGGATTGTAGACTCAAGGAAAAAAAACCATGTAATGAGAGATTAGGTTAGCTCTATCAGGTACCATAAAATTCCAACAAGAAGTAAGAAAATATACATGTGAAATACCTCCAACATATATGTGGTAGACATTGGGACATATAAACTTATCATGTGATGAAGTTGCATTATATATCTCCATGATGTCCTTTATGCACTAGAAATTCAACAAAATTTTCTTTTCATTACTATATTAAAATTGGATTTTAGTTTTATGTTTAAAAATGATATAGTTTCAATTCATCTAGACTTACTTTGGTATGGATTTTGTTTTATTTATGGTAGTTTTTTAAAGCTAGATATTGAATATCCTAATAAAAAAGATAGATCTTTCTCATTACTTGATTCTATTGATAATGTTGGTAATAATTCCATGTTATGGCATGTTAGGTTAGGTCCTATTAGATAAGAAAGAATGACAAGGTTAGCTAGTATTAGAGCCACTTGATAAATCACTCTAAAAACTTGTGATCATTTTCTAGTGGAAAAATTAACTAAAGAACTATTTCATAAAGCCATGAGGGATAATATTCCATTACAATTAATCCATTTCGACATCTGTGAATCAATGAATATTAAGCATGACATGGCATCTTCTAATTCATTATAATTATAGATGATTACATCGATTACAGTAATGTATTTCTAATTTCTCATAAACCTAAGGCAATAGATTATTTGAGATGATCCATGAACAAAGCTGAAAGTAAGTTAGAAAAAACATTAAAATATTGAGGATTGATGATAGCTGTAAGTATCTATTACAATGGTTCAAAGAATTGTATTATGAAGAAGGAATTATTAGATAGTTAATGACCCCTAGAACTGCATTGCAGAATGGTATTTTTAAGAGAAGAAACAATACCTTCCTAAACATGATAAAATCAATGATGATGCACACAAAGCTTCTTGTTAGTTTTTGGAGAGATGTATTGTTAAATGTAGCCTACATCCTAAATTGTATCCTAAGTAAATCAGTACCTTCCACTCCATATGAGTTACAGATTAGTAGAAACCCAAGTTTGAATCATTTGTAACTAATGAAGCACCATTTGTATTGGCTACAACATTGGGTATGCAATGTTGGGGTGTATTCCCTAAGTCTATAAATACCATTCCTGGGCTCCCATTTGAAGTAAGCTTTGGATCATTCTTAGTTAGAGTAGTGAAGCTCTTGTAGTTTATTTTCTTCAAAGTTAGAATATTTTCTAAGTGTCCGCAAAAGGAGTCTAAAGTGTGTACGATTCTTTGTTTGAGCACTGATGTACCTTAGTGTAGTAGTCTGATAGGAATAAAATGAACTCTTTTGGAAATCCTTGTAGCATTAAGAATAGCTTAATATTTTCTTTATTACATTTTACTTTCTTGTTCTTTACTTTAACACATTTGATTAAGCAATTTATTTCCAGAAATTAATGAACACGAGCATAACCACTTCGAGCATTCATATAGTACTTGGTAACCTAGAAATGCTTAACATTTGGTAGCCCAGCAATGCTATATGTGTTTAGGATATGTCCAAGAAAGTAGGATGGTTACTTGTGTTAGGATAGCTAGGCAATAGACATTAGTTTTAATCTACTCTACCCTTTATTCTTGTTGTAGGCGATTACATCCATAAAACACCAAATGATAAAAATTCATATACCTTAATTACACTTAAACCATACCATTGAGGGAATGAGGAAGGAGTTCACTTCGATCTAATGAGTCTATCTGACTTGCTACGTATGCTTCACATGATTTGGTAAGTGATTAGAAAGGGGGTGATCCCGGTTCATTCATAAAGGCTCTCTCTCTCTTCCATGCTCTGCTCTCCCGATCAGGCAAGGCATTCGACATTATATACGTATAGGAACAGGCAGTGAACAAAGTTTTGTAGTAGTAGCTAGTGCATTTAGGCTAATGACTCTATTCTTCTGGGGAGTACACATGAACGAATGAACACTTCTCCATACATACAATCACTCAGGCCTGCAACGGGATGGATTATGTTAAACAAGCCATCTAGAGATGAACTCAAAGGATTTTCCACTTTTTTGAACCCACCTGGATCAAACTGGATGGGGCTCTATCTTCATTGTGTAGAAGTGTAGCAGTAGGCACTTACTGATAAATAAGGCCCCTTCCTAGCTACTGGATCACTCCAGTGCTTCCTTGGTGGGGTAGGGAAAGTACTACGGA
>MNCI01035712.1:364885-388502 GCA_015680685.1 Gnetum montanum
TGCTAAGCCTAAGTGAAGTTCTTTATATAACAAATAATTATGTATGTATGTATGTATGAATTTACTATATAAAAAGAGAAAAAAAGGAATCTATATATCTAAATCTATATCCCAATAGATAGATGGATATTCCCATGCTACTATTGATTTTGTTCTTTTTATTATCCATAGTAACCTAAAGGAACTAGTGTATGAGATAACTATAGGTCCATGGAATTCAATTGGTTCATGTGTAATGCCTTAGTGATTCATATGGTTGGGCGTAGGGGTACCTTGCCACTCATCATTAGCACCGTTGCTAGAGATATTTTTGTTGTTTTGTGCACTATCTAGGATCTAGTGAAAGTATTTAAATCATTGGAATGAACCTAAGAGTCATATCTTATGTTACAATTACTACATCAAATTCTCAAAGCACACTAAGATTTTTGTTTCACTAATTGACAATGTATTCTTCTCATAGGAGTGCTTCTCCACCCAAGCTTGATAAAACTCATCCATCAAAGCCTCGATAGTACTAAATTACATATACTCATCCTAATGAGTGTGTGTTGAACTTCACCTTCATCTTACACTAGGATGAATAGTTGTGGTGGCATGATAGGAAGGGTAACATTATGTTGCTACTTGTTCGTGATGCCCCTACAATGCTCTATAAAATTCTTTCATGATGTGGCCTTCAAAAACACCATGGGGAATATATCGTGGAAGATGTTGATGCCAAAGATTATTAGCCCATTGAAGTACAACACCTACAAGATCGATAGCTAGGGTAGTGCTATGAACTTTTGAAGGGAAAGGGACTTATGATTCTCCATTCTTGTTATACCAACAAGCTAGTGGGGATCTTCCACTCAATGATGCTACTCTCTTTAACTTCAATGATGAAGGTCAAAACTAGAATCTGCACTCCATAGTTCACAATCCTAATTTTGGTAATAAGGGATCTAATCACAAAGCAGGATCCTAAGGGCCAGGTTAAGACA
Organism: Gnetum montanum; assembly: GCA_015680685.1. Lineage (NCBI taxonomy): Eukaryota > Viridiplantae > Streptophyta > Gnetopsida > Gnetales > Gnetaceae > Gnetum > Gnetum montanum. The sequence continues at coordinate 365,872 of MNCI01035712.1, forward strand.
TGGATGCAACAAGAAGCAAGATCATGATCATGGTCACAATCATTGAAGAGGTAGTAGTAGGCATCATGATGATGTTGGTTCTCCTACCTCTTCCCCTTCATAGTCTTCTTCTTCTAGCTCCAATAGTGACCACAGAAGGCAAGATCATGATGGAGGTGATCAAAATAATAGAACAACCAATGGGACCATTGAGATTGGCAAGATTAATGATGCAAAAATTCAAGAGAAGCACATCACCATGAACAAAGCTGTAGTAGAGGACATTGTAGGCACCATGAATAAGGCCTTGATGAGCCTCCATTTGCTATCTATAGTATGCTTAGCATCATAGAGGTAGTTAGAATTCCAACAAGGCATGTGAGAGATAATCAAATCAAATAGTTAGAGATGAATAATATTCCTCAATTTGAAGGAGGATATGAATTTGATCCACAAAATCATCTTCAAGCTTTTCAAGATGCATGCGCCTTTCAAAACATAGAGAAAAAAATGGTAGAAACTAAAATTGCTTCCCAGGACACTCATCTAAGGAGTAGAGAACTAGTACTGGTCCTTAGACCTAGAATCTATCAGATGATGAAGCACCATGGTTGAGATGTTCAATGATAAATATCAAATTTACTCCTAGTTTTCCAACTTAAGAAAGAAAATTAAATGGTTTAAATAAGGAGCACATGAACCCTTGGATGTCACCATTAGTTGATATGATGCCTTGATGCACAGATGCCCTAACCATGGTTTTTCTTGATTAGCTTAACTCCACCACATTATAGATGGGCTTCATAATGAAATGAGGAAAACCATTGGTGTCTATGCAAAAGGGTGATTATCAAAACTAATTTTCCATCAAGTACAAAGATTAATAGAGTAGGTCACCAAAAAAGAGGGCAAACTAAGAAAAAGAGAAAGTGTAGAGGAGTGCAACTACAATCCTTCCATCTACAAGAGGGAGGTTCAATTCTGTGATAGTGAGGATGAATCTATATTTAATAAAGGGATGCATGAAAAAGCCTTGTGACTTCAACAATTTCAATCTAAGCTTACAACCAAGGTTGATTATTTAAGAGACTTCATGGATAGTAGATTTCAAGATATCCTCAAAATTGCTGAAGAGTCCCTAGAACACGATAGTGAATATGAGTGTAGGAGGTGCAAAGAAGTTGAACGTGCATATTACAGAGATAAGGGCAAAATCACTACAATAGAAGAGGTTATAGATTGTGAATTAGATAATGATTGTGGATGTGATGTTTGCTAGTATGAACATCCCAAGGGATGTTGCCCTATTGTGTCACATCTTTAGGAGTCTGGGATGTATGCCTAACATCCATGACTTACATAAAGGCAAACATCCAAGAGGTTGCCTTATCCTCAAGTTAATCTTAAGTAGTTCTGCTAGCAATAATCATATTATCCAAGTAGAGCTCCATTGCAACCATACAAATAGTACTAACAATGGCAACAACCACAATCATGGGCACTTGTACCACCAAGGCAACAATACCCTTACTAATAGCCTGATTCATATGGTTACCACATTTAACAACCCATGTTTCCACTTGACTCTTCTAGTCAGGTTTCTTACTTATGGCCTTACTACCATCCATCTGATTACTATATAACTCCTTCCCCACATGAACAAAGGGATGCTGCCTCCTATCCTTATCCTCCTCCTATCTCTACACACACACCTCCTTTATTTGCATAGATACCACCTACTTCGCCAATGCAAGATGAGCTACCCACTCAACCACAACAACATAATGCTACAAGGGCTATTAATTTGCAACCTAATCATCAATCAAATGGTTCAAATATCAAATTAAAGAAAAGACCTTTCTTTTGACCTCATAGTCCACCTAAGCCTTCACCTACACCTATGGTTCAAAATCCTACTCCTACCTCTTCCTCCATATCAGATTCCTTCAAGCCTGCTTCAAACCAAACTCTACTAAGGATCCATACTGTAATTCATACTCACACCATGTCTAATTGGATTTGTGTAGGAAACCTTCCTAGGAAATTAGCTGATCTTGGAAGTCCTCTAGTTTATTTATACCTAAGCCTTCACCTACACCTATGGTTCAAAATCCTACTCCTACCTCTTCCTCCATATCAGATTGCTTCAAGCCTTCTTCAAACCAAACTCTACTAAGGATCCATACTGTAATTCATACTCACACCATGTCTAATTGGATTTGTGTAGGAAACCTTCCTAGGAAATTAGCTGATCTTGGAAGTCCTCTAGTTTATTTATAAATTTCTAAGAATGAACCATGCAAAGATCTTCTTGATTTAGGTTTTGGTGTTAATTTGATTTCTCATGAGATGTACACTACCTAGAACTTTTCTACTCTTAAGAAGAGTAATATCAAACTAGAATTGGTAGACTATTCCCTCACTATTCCATTGGAATTGGTAGAAGACATTATAGCCACTGTTTGTGAGTTGTCTTACCTTACCAACTTCCTAATAATCAAAGTGGAGAACTACAAAGGGGATTTCTCAATCATCATGGGAAGAGCATGGCTAAGCATAGTGGACATAAGAATGGACATCAAAGATTTTTTCCTAGAAATGTTTAAAGAAAATGCATTTGGAAAGATCAAGAAAAAGAGAGTACCATGCATTGCATACAACGATAGTAGGTGCAATTGTGTGCAGAAACTTTGGGCCATCAAGAAAGCATCCATCTTTGCATGCAGATAGTATGTATTAGAAATAGAAATTCAAAGGTGTCTATACATAGTAGCCACAAAACATGAGGGCACCTAGTGGTTGACTGAAAATTTAGAAAGTATCACATTATGCATGGAATCAACTAAGGACTTGACATGTGAATATGTCACAAGCATGGATGAACTAGAGCAAGTTCATCACCAACTCTATGATGATACAAATGATGATATCTATTGCGGAGAGTTGGAAATTTTTGAGAACTTCAAGAAACATCCCTGATGAGTGGCAGAGATACCCCTATGCTCAACCATATGAATATAAGCATTTTCATGCATGATCTGGTTGAACTCCGCAGACGGACTAGTTGTGGCATCTAGATCATTAACCTTAGGTCACAGTTCATTGTCTTCCCACCTAGACTAGTATTTATATTTGTTACGTATGGTTTAGTCTAGAGTGAGGTGTATGATGTGTTCCTAATTCAAATTCTATTCCTGATGGTAGTGAAAAATAATATTAACTAAGCTAAGCTATGAGGGAAAGGGTAAGAGAATCTATTCTAGCCTAAGTGCGACGAGCAACCGATTCCTTGATCATCCATACACATCTTGGACCTCATGCACAACTACCACTAGGATTACCAAGTGTAGATCCTAGGTACGCCACTGGGATTACCAAGCATTGATCCCAAATATGCCACTGGGATTACCAAGTGCAGATCCTAGCTATGCCACTGGGATACCAAGTAGTCACACTTAAATGCTTGTAATCAAGTCGTACTCATTCCACATTCTAGGAATTAAGGATGAGAGAAAATAGTAAATAACATTAAATAAACAAACAAATAAATAACAAAGTGAATGCTATAATGATGAAGTAATCTTGATCTTTATTGCTAGTTATGTGCTTGTCCAAGTACGTCACACTCGAATAAAGAATGATGTACAATTACATTCACCACACTGTGGGTAGACACTAGAAAAATAAACTAACTCTAGAGGGATCAAACTGCTAGAGTTTCACTAAAATCTAAACTGGGATATGAAACAAGGATGAGCCACTTCTTATTTATAGACATTACGGTGGACTACGATATCATGTAAGCGATATCATAGGGAAGACATGATATTGTGTATGCAAGATCACGAGGGGATGTGATATCGCAACGGATGTGATATCGCAGCCCATGCGATATCGCGTCCCATCATACCCCCACAATTGAATAAAAATTCATCCTTGAGTTACAAAGAGAACAAGTTCCATTGATTACATGGTGGATAGGTATGAGATCATTAACTAGAAAAATGAAATAAAACAATGCCGCAGTGTGGAAAGACACAACATAGAAAAATACTAAAACTATTACAAAAATGTGGAACTCATGTAGTTCCATGTGGTGGTGGCTCCTCCATGGGTGCTTTCCCTTTGTCACGTGCTCTAGGCCTTGAAGCTTGATGGTGTTGAAGGATAGCCTAGAGCTTCTCTTCTTCAGTCTGAGGATCATGTTCCATTCATGCAAGTGTTCCTATGTTTGATGGAGTTGGCACCTCCCACAGACAGGGTAGTTGCAGGAACGTCTGATTAGCTTTGACGTACCACACCACGAACATCCATTATTCCTCTTTGTAGGCTTTGGCTTTATCTTTGTATCCATGAAGCTTTATTAGTTGTTAAGCCAAGTTGGTTGCTACATCTTTCTATCCTTGGTAGCTTGTTTTTACCATCTCGAGCTCAGAATTTGCAACGTCCAATTTTTTAACCAACTTCTTAAGTTTTGTAAATTCTGCCTCATATTTGAGATGAGTGGAAGCTACCTGCTATTCAAGCTCTATTCTTGGGTGCCCTGCTATTAACATGGCAAGGTTGGCATATCTAAGGTTTGCCAACTCCATGTACTCTGTCAAGTCTTGGATTTGAAGGTCCCGATTTTTAACTTTTTCTTGGTGGGCGAAGGCATAAGTGTCCAATATGGCCCTCCAATCAGTGTGTTGAGCACTGATATTGTTAATTTGAGCTTTGGCCATATGGATCTCCTTCTTCAAGATTTGTTTGTACATCCCCACCTAATCACAGAAATGCTCCTTCAACTTCTCATGTCGTTTAGCCTCATTCTGCCATGCACTTATTTCAATTGCTGACTTTTGGCGAATAGCACATACCTCCTCCATGGAGAGGGTTCGATTTTCTTTGGCTAAATGGTTTACAACACGGTTGACCCAAATGAATTGTTCTCATGACTGATGAAAGTGTTCATCGAGAATGTTCTTTTGTTTCTTTACAAAGGTCAACTGAAGTTTATCTGCAACCAACTGTTTATTTTCTTCTTCTAAGGCTCTGAGTGTCTTAAGGTGCGCATGGGTTTGCACATCTGCTGCGGAGGCATCCCAAACAGCCTTCTCCTTTTCTTCTGCCACCTTCTTATTCTCTATGATCAATTTGGTTAGTTGCTCTATTCTAAAGTTATCCAGCTAGTCTGCTTGTAAGGCTACGAGCTACTCTTGTAGTTTTTGCACTTTAGCTTGAGCATGCTTGGCCCTTACTTCGGATATGATCAACTTTCCATTTGTGAAAATGAGGTCTGATTAAATTACTGTGACATCCTGAGGGATGTCAAATAGAGACATCAAAACTTGTCCTATTTGAAGCAATCTATCAAGTGCATCCTCATGTTCTGTAGGAGTCATTGAGGTTCTAACAAGAATTTGAGCATCCCTTGCCCCTGAAAGATCTACCAGTGGCACAACTGGTACATTAAAGGATTCTTTGATGTGGTCAACGACCACTTCAGCAACTCCCGTAGCCTTCTGGTATTGCATGACCACCACAGTGGCACCTTCACCAGTCTCTAACTACACTTGAAAAGATGTCACGTTTCCTGAGATATGTTGTGACCATCTACTTTTCCCTCCTCCTGTGTGATTTAATGAAATTGTAGGCTGATCGGCATCATTGATGACATGGAAGAGACTTGTGTCATCATGACTTCCCCAAATGACCATCTCAGCGATGGCCCTAAGATAGCTCACTGATAGTCTGTAGTCTTGTGGTGGTGGTGGCTGATTCTGTCCTATGCCAGGCCCTACCTCTTCTTGTTGGTTGGGATCCATGGCTGGAGGTTGACTAGGTCCTACAAGTTGAGTTGCAGGTGGTCTAGTCATTTGTTCTTCTTCTTCGAGTCTCAGCTCTTTGCCAGTGCTCTTTCTTGGAGCTGGCACCTTGAGTAGTTCAACATAAGAAGCATTTTGGGCTTTTTGGAGGATGTCATTTCTGTACCCTCGAATACTAGCCTATTGGCAAAATTTTCTATAAGATAGGGGAAAGGAAATGCCATCTTCCCTATCTTCCGTTCTTCAAATTGCCTTAGGATCTTTGTCAAATATAGATGATGAAGGTTAGCGTTAAGCTTTCCCTTCAACACTGCACATCCTCTAGTTGCATACATGGATATTCTTTTTAAGCCTTTTGTGAGGAAGAGGTGATAGGTTCCAATTTTGAAATAAACTCTCTCTTCCATCATCAACTCACCAAAAGCTTTATCTCTGCCATAAGCCTTATCTAACCAATCCTTTCACACATCGGGGTCTGAATAGGTAGATAACCAAGCAATATGGGGCCCTGAATTTAGAAGGTTTAACACTTACAAAATAGCCTATGCAGAGAAATCAACTATCACACCACCAATGTTAACCATGGTGCCTTGCTCCCTATCGTGCTAGAACTAGTATGTTTCCCCTAAGTACCAGGCACCGTTTTCAGAGAGGATGGGCCATAAGGGAGATCCTTTGAGGTGATCCCTAATAGCCTTAGGAGTGAAATCTATAAAATATTTGAAGTTTAGCTCCACAATCACCACAATGAATGTGGACTTCTCATGGATAGCCTGAACACACTCTGGGGACAACGTGAGTTGTTGTCCTGATTCAGGCGCGGCAACAACTTCTCCTTCTGCTTGCTTGGACCATCTAGTAGAAGGTTCTTCTTGATGGATGCTGAATGAGTGCACCTCCTATTCTATTTGTTTTCTGGCTAGACCTTGTCTTCTACCTCTTTAAGGTTGTTTTGCTCCACCTTAAATAAGACCCTCTTGCTATGCATGTTTTGGGGCCATCTGCAATCACACAGGCCAAGCATTAGTAAGGTTGTTTTTATGGTTAAGTTATACCTTACTACTTGCCTTAAGAAAGATCATATGTTATAACATGTGATTGTGCCTAAAAATGGTAATAATGGATCTTGTGACTTAGGTGGTTATCATTTTAATCTCCCGGTATACCTAAGGTTGTATGATTTTTAGCACAATTTCTCCTAAGTGTTAAGTTAATTACCCTAAATAATGTCCTTTGGGCGATGATAAATTTCAAAAAAGTTAAGCACTTTTTTAGTAAGTGTCTCTCCCCCATGACTAAACTGAACACTCTGGGTTCAAGTAGGTTCAAACAGAATTAAAATCGGAGCACCAATGCACGAGATATGAGTGAAAAAGCAAGGTCACGTAGTCGCAAGTTGTAGAGAAAAATTTCAATAATTTCCCCCTGTAGAAATGGCAAATTGATGCTAAGTGTTGTAGTGGGGGCTCCTATTTATAGATAAATAGGATGCGATATCGCGTATGGTACATTGCATATGGGACATTGCGTACGGTAAATCGCGTACGCGATATCTCATGGGACGCGATATCGCGTATGCGATATCTCGGCCCTACTAATGTGAGACACTTGAAAATATCAAAATTTTAATGATTTTTCTTGAAATTAAAGTTAAATATCGAGGACATTGGTAAGTATTAAGAGGTCCTAGGGTAATTGCATTGAGTTGAAAGGCACGATTAATGATAAGGATGTGAATTGTAACAAATATAAATTTGGCGGTTACGAAGAAAAGGGAATGTAATGGTACATTGGACTGTGAAAATTTAGAGGAATAATAATAGGGAAAGAAAATTATGAAAAATTAAGTTGAGGGTAAGAAATTATGTGTTTAAGCTAGAGAATTATTGAAGAGTATGAAAAATTACACAGGTGGATCCTCCCCAAAGCAGGTTTTAACCTATAATGCCCTTGTGTAACCACACTTAAAGTGTCCATGGGCACTAGAAGGGTTAAATGTAATCTGCACTAACTCTACAAAACACACACATGTAAATATCATCGGAATGAGATGAAAATTATATGTTATATGAGACACAAGCTACAATTACATGAATAGTAAGATGAGACGAACTATAGAAAGGGATCATAGAGATTAGGACATGAGGTAACTAACCCAGGGCACAATGAATCCTACGTGTAAAGCATTATTAATATGTTATTAACCCATCATTCCAAGATTAGGACCAAGTCCATTCCTCTAATCAGTGACATCACATTGTTTCTTCCCATGAAGAACAACTATGAGAGCACCATAACAACAAGGCATACAATCACTTGGCATTTAGTACAAGGGAGGAGTGGTTTTTGTGTTATGGCACTTTTTTTTCTTTTCTCTTTTTTTTTCTCTCTTTTTTTCACTTTACTAAATCCAGAGAAGTTGCCAACCTTTAGGCATGGATGCATGTCTTTCCAGTGGGACCCCCTAGAACAGCTTTTGATTTTCAAGTGCCATTTTGATTACTCTTACTCCCATTTTCATTAGATCTACAAGGATCTTAGTAAAACCAAGTTACATGATAACACTCACAGATGTCAAGAAAGAGAATCCACAAGTCCCCTTGATGTCACACCATAATCATTCCCTCTTGGTCCATCCTTCTTCATTCTGAGTACAATGAACACAAAATTAATTTTAAGTTTTTGAAATATCAAGAATATCACTGTACCCTAAAAAAAACCTCTTATTTATAAAATGGATGAGTGGGTGCAATGGGCTCACTATTTCAATTAATTGATTACTCATGACTTAATAACATAAAACACATCTCAACCAACAATCCACATGAGTTTTTTATTCATAGATGATATTACTTACAAAAACGTGAAAATACAAACACACAAAAAGATAAAAAAAAAATTGAAAATTGAAAAATTGGAAAATAAAAATTTGAAAAATTAAAGAAAATGAAAAAGCATTTATTAATCTTGCTTGTTATTGAAATGGGTGATATCCCCCACAACTAATCAGTTGAGGATGGCAAGGATTAATAAATGGAAAATAAGGATCCTTGCATGTTGGAAGTATTGGGGCTGGTCTATACTTATCCCCTAGGGGTTCACACACTTGATTATAATAAACATAGTGGGGCACTGTATATGATGTAGTTCCGAGATAACAAGTTGATCCACTATGACGTTTGTGACTGTTAGATGGTATGCAAGGATTAGGTTGATACCCTCCATGATTGTGTTCATTGGGTTGTATTGTTGTTGGAGTGTTAGTTGGTAGCCCTGATAAAGTTACATGAGGTGTTGGGTTCGAAGGTAAGGGTGCACCACAGTGTGGGACTTGTGCTGGATTGGAAGATGAAGTGGCCTCAGAATTATGTTGTCCCTTCTTATGGCCGTGTTTAAAGAAGGGGCCCTTTTGATGTTGCTGAGGTTGCTCACTACTGTTGGGCATAGTAGCACAAGCGTTTTTCATGGGTTGTTGCGGTGGCACAAACACCTTAGGAATAGTTGGTGGCATTGTGGAAGGAGGGAAAGGATAAGAATGTTGAAAGTTAGGAGGAATGTAAGGTGTACAAGGTGGAAGTTGTGTTGGAGGTATGGGTTGATGGTATTGTGGTGAGATAGAGTATGGTGTCCTGAATGGAGAAACAAGGTGTTGAACATGATAAACATTTGAATTCGGAAAATATGAAGGGTGCCTCCAGTCTAAGGGTGGTCTCCCCCACGATTGGGATGGTTTCCACTATGATCAAACACAATATCTCTATACGAACTCTGGTTGTAAGGTGTTCCCCGAATGCTCATGTAGATGTAATAGTATTGGGCATTAGCCCTTAGGGTGATCGTATAGGCATATGTTGCATTCATATGTAGAATTGGCAGTTGAGCACTTATTCCCTTTATTCTTTTTCTCTGAATGTCTAATGTGTTGTCTTGCTTCTTGGGTTGTCAAAACTTTATCTCCAATATTGTTGATATATTCTTCACACTTTTTATACATCCATTCCCACATTTTATTGATCTTTGCCTTGGCTTCTTATAACAATTTTTGTATTGGCAAAGATGATGTTTCCACCTTGAGATTTGTTGATCTCTCCTTGTTATGATCATGGAGCTTTGTTGAGTTAATATTTTGGTCCCGTTGATGTTTTTCAACACTCTCCCATCTAGCTAATTCTTCTTCTTCTTTTGCTACCTGCTTAATAAGCTCTTGGAATTGATGGGTTTGTAGGTTATATAATTGACCTCGGGCATATGTTCCTAAGGTTTCTCTTGTTTCATTATGTAGCCCATCAATGATATGATACATTAGCCTTTCCTTGGAGAACCCATGGCCTGGACAATTATTTAACAGTGCATAATATCTTTCTAAGGCCATGTCCAAGGGTTCATGTTTTGCTTGTTTCTATCCTTGGATTTGTTTTCTCAAGGATGACACTCTTGCGTAGGTTTGATATTTTTCATTAAATACTTCTACCATTGTTGGCCAGCGTCATATTGAATTTGGTTTCAACGATCGATACCATACTTTTGCTTGGTCAACAAGTGTCATAGGAAAGAGCTTAAGTTTTTTCCAACCATTATCAATATTATTCAATGTGTAGGAATCATAGAAGGCTAGTAAATGTTGATGCGGATTTAAATCATAGCCTCTTGAAAATTTTGAAAAGTTACTTAAATCAAGCCTAGGTAGTCGTCTCTCTTTACGACGCCTACGTGAGATTTGAACAACTTCTTCTATTTGCAGGAAGCTTGTAGTGGCTAGTGGGAGTTCATTGTCATCGAGTAAGTTATGTCTTCATGTGTTGCGATGACATTGTTTTTGCTCATTTCTATAGGAAACTCCCACTTCAGATTGTATACTCCAATCTTCATCATCATATAGTTCATTAGTTCTCCAATGAATTTCCTCACTAAGTGTGGTGTTATTATTATCTTGTAGGAGAGATATTGTTGTGAAGTTATGTGTGAATTATGTGTGACTTTTTAATAATTATTTCTTCTTTCTAAGAGATATATCATTAAGTTCTTTACAACGACCTTGCATGATCTAACTAATCTAGATAACTAGCACCATCCTTGGCAACGGTGCCAATGATGAGCGACAGAGATACCCCTACGCTCAACCATATGAATACGAGCGTTTTCACGTGTGATTCGGTCAAACTCCATAGATAGACTAGTTGTGGTACCTAGATCGTTAACCTTAGGTTGCAGTTCACTGTCTTCCCACCTGGAGTAGTATTTATATTTGTCATGTATGGTTTAGTCCAGAGTGAGGTGTATGATATGTTCCTAATTCTAATGCTACTCCTGATGGGAGTGGAAAATAATATTAACTAAGCTAAGCTATGAGGGAAAGGGTAAGAGAATCTATTCTAGCCTAAGTGTGACAAGAAACCGATTCCTTGATCATCCGTACACATCTTGGACCTCGTGCATGACTACCACTGGGATTACCAAGCACAGATCCTAGGTACGCCACTAGGATTACCAAGCGCAGATCCCAAATATGCCACTGGGATTACCAAGCGTAGATCATTGGGATACCAAGTAGTCACACTTAAATGCTTGTAATCAAGTCATACTCATTTCGCATTCTAGGAGTTAAGGGTGAGAGAGAAAACAATAAATAACATTAAATAAACAAACAAATAAATAAAAAAGTGAATGCTGCAATGATGAAGTAATCTCGATCTTTATTTCCGGTTAGGTGCATGTCCAAGTACGTCACACTCGAATAAAGAATGTCATACAATTACATTCACCACACTACGGGAAAACACTAGAAAAATAAACTAACTCTGGAGGGATCAAGCTGCTAGAGTTTCACTACAATCTAAACTGGGATATGAAACAAGGACGAGCCACTTCTTATTTATAGACATTACGATGGACTACGATATTACATATGCGATTTCGTAGGGAAGATGCGATATCACTTCCCATCAATCCCCTTGAACTAGAAAACTATCAACTATAACGGAATATGTATTTTTGAAAATAAGAAGCTAGTTTTAATCAATGTAAGACTTGCTCTAGAATAGAAAGAGATGCCATTGAAGGTAGTTGAAATATAGTTAGCAGCTTTTGCTTGGTCATATATTAAACTCATAGGGATTAATCCTAGGATATGCCAACATCACATTTACACCAACTCAACCATGAAGCTGAAATGATAGCCACAAAGGTGATTGAACCCCAAATTGAAGCAAATCATCAAGGAGGAAATTGAGCAACTCCTCAAGGTAGGGTTCATCTATCCCATTGCAAATAGTAAGTGGGTTAGCTCACTTGTAATTATGCCAATGAAAGGTGGAAAATGGTAGTTCTACATCAATTTTAAGCTACTAAATATGGTAATATTCAAGGATCACTTTTCATTGCCATTTGTTGACTAGGTACTAGACACAATATCAAGGCATTATTACTATAGCTTCCAGGATGGTTATAGTGGCTATAACCAAATTCAAATTGCACTAGAGAACCAAGTAAATATAACATTCACAAGCCCCTAAAGTACTTTTGCATATTAGAAGATGCCATTTGGTCTATGAAATGGCCCTACTACATTTTAATGCCTAGTCTTAAGAATATTTCTACAACAAATTGATAATGGTGTAGAAGTCTTCATGGATAACTTATTTACCTATGGAGCTACATTTGAGAAAGACCTGGACCACCTTGAGTAAGTGCTAAAATTATGTGTTGAAAATAACTTGCATCTCAATTGGAAAAAATGTCATCTCATGGTCCAAGAGGGCATTGTATTAGGGCACAAAATATCATAAGAAGGAATTGTGGTGGACCCTAAAAAATAAGGGTCATCCAAGGAATAACCCCTAGCTGAAAATAGTTAAAGATGTTTAGTCATTACTTGGACAAATTGGCTACTATTGACAATTCATAGAGAATTTCTATAAGATTGCAAAAATTTTGGTTGAACTAACAAAGGAAGATGCTCCTTATATCTAGACCTCAGAATGTGAAAAAGTGTTCTAGTAATTGAAAGAAAAGCTTGTGAAAACTCTAATTCTATAAGCACCTAATTAGTCCAAACCATTTCATACTTTGGAAGCTATGCTAACATAGTTAGATGACAAGAAACATCCATACTATATCCACTATGCCAATCGAAGCATTGTGGATGCACAATTGAACTACACCACTACAGAAAAGGAATTTTTGGTGGTGGTGTTTGCTCTAGAGAAGTTTAGGAATTATGTACTTGGATCCAAGGTGTTTATGCACATAGACCATAGTGCGATCTACTTCCTAATGAACAAGCCAATAGTGAGCCCCCATGTCATACAGTGGCTGGTGATCTTACAAGAGTTCAATCCTATAATGGTAGATCAAAAGGACACTAAGAATGTGGTTGCTAATCACTTGTCTCAGTTACGATGGGATGACAAAGAGGAAGAAAGCCCATTATCTGATACATTTTCTGATGAACTCCTCTTTTTTGGAGCAATAATTGTACAAATGCCCAATAAGCCAAAATGGTATGATAACATTTTGACCTATCTTCTCGCTTAGGAGATGCCATAAGGGTTGCATTACTAGAGGAAAAAATAGTTTATTCACAAGGAAAAGCACTCCTTGTAGATCAATGAACACCTCTACAAGGTGTATGCTAATGTCTTGGTTCAATTGAGTGTCCCTAATGCTGATCAACTACACATGCTCCAAGATTCTCATGAAGGTCCTTGTGGAGGACACTTTGCTAGGAAACATATGGTCAACACTCTTTAGGGATGCTCATCATTTCATTCACTCTTGTGAATGATGCCAACAAGATGGTGGAATTATTTCTTACATGGAGGGACCTCAATAATGGATTTAACTTTTAGAACCATTCAAAATTTGGGGCATTGATTTCATGGGTCCCATCATGTCCATGTCAAATGGAAAGGTGTACATCATAGTCATTGTTGAATATTATATGAAATGGATAGAAATAGTAGTTTTCATCAACTATACATCTTCTACTGCTACTCGATTTGTACAAAAAAATGTTGTAAATAGGTTTGGTGTGCCATCTGCATTAATTTTTGACAATGGAACTCATTTTATAGGCACTACTTTTTGGAAGCTCATGCAATGCTTAGAGGTTGAACACAAAATCATGACACCTTACCATCCCCATGCTAATGGTCAAGTTGAGGTTACTTATAGGGAAATCAAAAGAATACTAACAAGAACTATTAGCAAGTATAGGAAGGATTGGAGCACAAAACTCAACAATGCCCTTTGGACCCATCACTTAACTTGGAAACTTCCTATAAGCTACTCTCCCTATGAGCTTATGTATAGTAAACTATGAATACTTCTTATTCAATTTGAACTTTGTACACTTTCAACAACTTGTGACCTTGACCTTGACTTAAGTCTAGCCCAAAAGGAACAACTAATGAACCTCAATTTGCTAGATAAAAACTAATTAGTAGCCTTATCATCTAATGCGTTGCACAAGACTTATAACAAAATGTGTCATGTCCTAAAAATTAGCAAAGCTAAATTTCAATTGAGAGACAAGGTTCACTATTAGAACCCCACACATATACCTCAACAAACTAAGTTCCAAACATTGTAGAAAGGACCTTACATCATTTATGAGACTCTTCCTTTAGGGGCCATGATGATTTATAAACCTGAGAGCACAAACAAGAAATAACTAGTCAACATTCAACAAATTAAACCTTTCCATGAAGATCAGATAGCTAACACAACAAGAGCTTCATCAAATGGACAACCATGCTCCATATTTTAGATCTCCTCCTTTCAACATAGTTGTGGGGGAGATGGCCACCCATGCTAATCATTCAAGTAGCTTCTTAGTTTTTCAAATTTTTTGTTTTACATGCTCTTTGTTTTAGATCTTTTTGTTTTTATGTTATTATTCCTTTCTAATTTTTTGTTTTACACCATCATTAGTACATTTGATATTTCTTGAATAATTTACACTTTCTTCTATATTTTTTTTATTTGATGTGATTTTCTAACTTTTTGTTAATAAGTGCTAGGTACATTCGTAATGTATTACTTGATGGTGGTATGTAATATTTTTTTTATTTGATTGTTGGTGTCTAGTTTCTAGCTTTGAATTTCATTACTAATAATTAGGACATGATTTATTTTTTATGTAATAGGTAGTGAGTCCACAACATTCACCCATCCACACACTCTATGGTTTTCCCTATTTTGGAAACATGTAGTTCCTTTTTCACTAATAAAAATTTAATAAATCTATGAATTTGGTAGTTTCGAGAATTGGGAAGGATTCAAAGGTTTAAATAGGATGTGGCTTCAAGGGGATTCGATATTCTATGTACTTTTCTATTTGTCTAGATTCATGTGTGTTTCTATGAATTTCTTATTATTTCGTGTTAATCAATAAAGGAAGTTGAACAAGTCCTTGCATGGTGTGGTTTTCATAAAATAAAATAAAATAAAATAAATATGAGGATTCAAAGCACACCCCTTATAAATGCATACATTCCTTTCATGGTGTGGCTCTTATCAAGAAAAAAAAAGAAAAATATGAGGATTCAAAGCATACCCTTTGGACAAAATAAATGCATGTGTCTTTGCATGGTGTGGTTTCCATTTAAAAAAATAGTGGGAATTCAAAGAACTCCCATTAGATAGAATAAATAGGCTACAAGCACTAGTTATGGGACTTATCTCCTTTAACTAAGGCCCTTCCTCACTTCCTACTTCTTCTCTAATTTGGAATGGTGGTTTTTTTGTGGGAGTGCTCTTGTGTCTTAGTGGATGGATTGGTTGTAGAATGTCAATGCAAAGTCACTGAAAGTGGTTGGTTTTATTCTAGACTAAGGATGGATCCTACCAAGTCATTTAACCACAAAATCCACAAGAGACTTCATGTGATTGTAATTAGGAACTCCATTCCACTCTTTCTCTCTCATCCATCTATGTTTTCCATGTTTCACCTCACTATTTATTTCATGTTTTGGTTCAATGTCTTGGTTTGATGTGTCAAAATTTTTAGTTAGTTACTTCTTAGTTTTTGTACTTAACCTTTTATAACCATTAATCATCCATAGAGCCCACAAACTCTTTGGTTTGAAGTTATACAAAGGCATAAAAGGCCTATGTCTACTTTGGGTAGGACCCACTTGCATATCTTTTGGTTGGATTAGT
This sequence comes from Gnetum montanum, assembly GCA_015680685.1. Classification (NCBI taxonomy): domain Eukaryota; kingdom Viridiplantae; phylum Streptophyta; class Gnetopsida; order Gnetales; family Gnetaceae; genus Gnetum; species Gnetum montanum. The sequence goes on from MNCI01035712.1 coordinate 381,819, forward strand.
TAAGTTCTTTATCCTTAGATATTTTTACAATCAAATTCTTTCTTTTTACCCCATCAGTGGTATCTAATTGTACACATCTTCACAATAATTTTTAGTGAATTCTTCTTTTCATTATTATGAATTCTTATACCCTCTTCAAATATTTCCTTGTATTGAACTCTTTCAAATTTAATGGACCGCTTATCTATTTTACTGTATCTATCAACCTTCCCGCTAATACTATTAAAGAAACTAATTTATCAAAATCACAACTTAGCTAAGTATAACCACTAACAAGAAAAGGCATTTTACAGTTATGTGTTACACATTACATACTAATTCATGATTCTATTGTGATTATAGTGGGAAGCATGGAATGAAAGTAGGACTATCTTCACCAAGGATGATGCAACAGTATCACACAATGAGGGTCATTCATGATTGAAGGATCTCCGCTCTCTCTCTCTCTCATTCTCCTAATGCCAAGAGCTTTTGGATGTCAATATTCTCCAGGGTGTTCACTCCTCTTCTCATGAACATCCACTATTGTGAAAATTGTAATTTCATACACTTGGGCACTCAAAGTCTATATGTTTATTTCATCTAAGTTAGTTTTTCATGTTAGTTAATAATACCATACCTACCCAATATGTTATATTGTAGAGAACTTGTTCCTTCTCTTCTTCACTCAAGGACAAGTTTTCATTTAGTCATGGGGGTATGATAAAGCACCGTTTGTGTTGGCTGCGATGTCAGATACGTGACATCGAGTCCTACATCCGACATTAGATGTTTGACATTGGGGTATATTTCCCAAGTCTATAAATACCATGCTTGGGCTCTTGTTTGAAGTAAGTTTTGGATCATTCTTAGTTAGAGTAGCAAAGCTCTTGCAGTTTATTTTCCTGAGAGTTAGAATATTTTTTGAGTGCTCGTAGAAGGAGTCTAGAGTGTGTAGAATTCTTTGTTCAAGCACTAATGTACCCAAGCATAGTAGTGTGACGAGAATAAAATAAACTCTTTTGGCAATCCTTACATCACTAAGAATAGCTTAATATTTTCTTTATTGCATTTTACTTTATTTTTCTTTGCTTTAATGCATTTCATTAAGCAATTTATTTCTAGCAATTAATGAACACAAGCATGACCACTTTGAGCATTCATATAGTACTTGATTACCCAACAATGCTTAATGTTTGATAGCCTAGAAATGCTGTATGTGTTTAGGATGTGTCTAGGAAAGTGGGATAGTTACTTGTGTTAGGCTAGCTAGGAAATAGACATTAGTTTCAATCTACTTTATGATTTATTCTTGTTGTAGGCAATTACATCCATAAAACACAAAATGATAAAAATTTATATACCTCAATTACACTTAAACCATATTCTTGGGCCTCACAAGGGTAGTTGGGAAGACAAAAAATGTTCTCAATGCCATTTCACTTCCTAGAGGAACTAGTGTATGAGATACCTATAGGTTCATGAAATTCAACCGAATCACATGTAACACCTTAGTGACTTGTATGGTTGGGTGTCTGGGTACCTTGTCACTCATTAGCAACCTTGGGGGTATGTAGCCTACATACATAATACTTATCATAGATAAAGGAAGTTAGGCCATAGAGGAACAAAGTGTATCTTTATAAGGTAATTAGATCACTTTAAGGGATATGTATTTATTAGAACTCTAAAATGGAAGTGTAACTAAGATAGAATTAAGAGATGTCAACTTTATTTAGAAGGATACTACTTATCAAAAGAAAATAGATAAAGATTTTAACTTTTATGAAATGGAGGATCTTGATTTTGGCACTACTATCAAGCAAGTAGAAACTAAGAAATAGATTCCTTAAATTTCTAAGAATGGTGGGAGAAACTTACCCATTAATAGATCTTCTTCATAAAACAAAATCCTCCCAAGAACCCCAGCTATGTAGAAGTAGTTGCATAAGCATTCCTCATTGTTGTTTTACAATTGAAGAGGAAGTAGTTATGATGGATGTGCATGATGATAAGCCAAATATACATGATGAGGCTCCCTTATCACTAGCTAGTAAGAAATGAATGAATTCTATGATGGAAGAGAAGGAGTTTATAAAGATCAATCATGTCTACAACTTGATTAATCTTTTGCTTAAGCACAAGCTAATTGAGAATAAATGGTTCTTAAAAATTAAGTGCAAGGTAGATGATTTCTTTAAAATATATAAGGCATACCTTGTAGCAAAGGGGTATACCCAATAAGAGAATATAAATTACAAAGAAACTTTCTCATTAGCAATAAGGTTGGTTTTTATGCATATGGTTCTAGTTGTAGTTACATATCTTAATTTGAGATCCAATTAAAGTTTAATTATATTTTCCCTATATGTGAATTATATTTTACTAGCTAGTAATGATAAAGATATGGTTATCATTATGAAAAGGTGCTTGTTATTAAACTTTAAAATGAAGGACAAGGGTGAAGCAGATTTTGTGCTTGTTGTAAAGATCCTTAGGGATTGTTCAAGAATACTTCTTAGTTTATCATAAGAAACTTACCTAAAAAAATTTTGGAGTAATTTAAAATGTACACCTACAAATCAATTGCTATATCCATTGCTAAATGTGAGAATTTGAGCCTTAATTAATGCTAAAAAACTCTTATAGATAAAGAGAAAATAAGTTTTGTATCATATGCTAGTACAATTGGTAGTTTAATATATGTAAGAATGTGTAATTCACTTAACATATTATTTGCAATGGATTGGTAGGTCATTACTAGTCAAATCATAGGGCCATGCATTGGAAAGCAGTGAAGAGGATACTGCTATTTGAGGGAAACTATGAACTATATGCTTGTGGGTTATAGTAATGTTGATTAGGTTGCTAACCTAGTGATAACCAAGATTTCTATGGTATAGTAATGTTGATTTGTGGATTTTGGATTATAGTAATGCTAATTAGGATGCTAACCTAGATGAATGAAAATCAACATAGAGATATGCTTTAAGTAACCATGGTGCCATATCTTTAAGTAGAAAAATGAAAATTTATATAACCCTGCCCAACATGGAGATAGAGTTTGTTACATGTTCAATGGAAATTCAAGAAGTTATTTAGTAGATGAGGTTCCTTCAAATGCTTGGAATTATTATGAATGCATTCAAACTTCTAATGGTTCATTATGATAACATGGGAAACACTTTCATATTCAAAGGATCCCAAGTACCATGACATGAAAAAGCATGTAGATGTAAAATACAATTTTTTCTGAGAATTAATGGCACAAGAGAAAGTGATCTTGCAAAACATTTGTATAATTCAAATGGTAGTAGATCCTTGAAGTAATTCCATTCCTAGAGATGTATTCATGGCTTAAGTAAAAGCCTTTAGCCTATGTAGAATTTTATTACATGTAAAAGTGATCACTTCTTATAACATGCATTAAGAAAATTTTTCATTTATGTACATATTTTTTATTTTATTTGTAGCGTAAATGTTTCCTTTGCATGTATATTAATCCTATCAATATGTTATGAGGCTCAATTTTTTCACTTACACAAATAATCATCCTTTTATGCTTGTAGATTAGTGAGCAAAGTATAAGCCATATAAAGTACCACCTTGGTATAAAAACCAAGATGAAGTCTCTATAGGAAGACTAAAAATGAAGGATCCCAAATTTCATATTAGCCTAAAAGTTAAGCTAGATGTGAATTTTTTATACCATCATAAATGACTCAGGTTCTTTACTTAAGAAGTAAATGAACCAAGGTCTATAAGGTATTAGTGAAAGAGACATATGCTCACTTGCATTTGAAACTTTCTATTGTAGAATATATTTTGTGGTAAATGTACTAATCAATCAAGAATAAAGAGGTTACTATGTCATGAAGCAAAGGTTGATGACTACTACTTTGGAATGTTACTTATGATCATGAATGATGTGGCCACATAGGGCATCACCAAGAAAGTAGTTGATATAGAGTCTAATGATATTAGAATAAAGGAAAGACATTTTGATCAGATTGATGCACTTTATTTATAGTTGATAGATTATATTACATTGAAGTGATGATATGATCATAAATATCTTGCATCTTATAAATAAGACATCAAGTATGACCCTTGGAGGGATTAAAGATACTGGGATCAATGTTTTTTTGACATGTCTAGGGAATCTTCAGCAATTATATGATTAATATATCTATGTTGACCTTAATTAGTTCTGAATATAGAGCTCATAAACATAAAAATAGAACTTGATCAATCACATAATAGATTTGGCTATATAAAAGAAATTAGTTTTCAAATGAGCATAGTTGAAGCCTTTATGACATATCCTATCATGGGCAAGTGGGAGAATGTTGGATTTATATGCATTATAGCACATCTAGTATCCATGATCAACCATGTTGTAATGGATGGGAATGATTATTATTGCCAATGAGAGTGATCTCCATTACAAGAGTAATAGAACAACTCTATCGCTCATCCCACTCCTCCACATACCCTACTCTAGAGAGCCCATAATATGAATGCACTTTTTCTTTTGCTATTAGTTATAAATCATATAATTCCATGGTAGAAATGACTGCAAGCTTTCTATAACTTACATTCCAAATTTTATTTTCTCTTTTATAGCATTTGTAGACCTATTCACTATTGCTACATGTTCATCATTTTGCCACACTAAAACTCCTGCAAACTTGCTATTTTTACTTCCACTATCAATGCTACCTATTGGGCTAAAAATGAATCTTCTATCATTGCTACTTATTACAGTACAAATCCACCTTTTGTTGTTGTTAATGCACTATATTCATTATGCCTACAACTCTTGTTTCACATGCAACTCTACATTGTAGATCCATTGATTTTTTGTCACCATTGAGCTTGCAAACCCTAGTACATTAGTTTTACATTCATGATTTTCTTATATACTTGGAAAGAAGCATGATAGTTGATGAAAATTTATGCCTAGGCCATCGTATCTTATGTTGCATACTTCTAAGATAAAATATTTATTATATGATGGAATGGTATATGGTGTTTCTTAATATTAAGATTATTAACAATATTTATTTCTAGGACATATAATTTAATTATTAATAGGAATGATCCCTATTGTACTCTTCTGTGCACTCTCTTTTTCTATGTTCTCCCTCTTTTTTGATTACTTGATCTATTAACCTTTAGATCTTATGGATCCTTAGTTCTAAAAATCTTCTTTGAACATAGATCATAATGGTCTCTTTAATTAAGCTCCTTAACCCATCTAAGATATGACATAGTTTTTCCTTTTGAAAAGATCCATGACCTCAACATTAGTGCAATAATCGTTGTTACCTACTCATGGTTGCATCAAGGAACTCATGATTTCCTTGCTTCTATCCTTGAATTTTCTTTCTTAGATTTGGTATTATTAAGTAAATCTAGTACTTTTTATTAAAAATTGTAAGCATCATGGTCCAATAATAGATTGAATTAGCCTTTATCATTTTATACAAGTATTTGACTTTCCTTAATAAGTGTTCTAGAAAATTGTTTAATCTTTTATTGTTTTCATTTGATGTTTTTCAAGGCATGGACATCATGGAATACTTTCAAGTAATGTTGTGGGTTTGCATTATAGAATCTCTTAAAATTTGAAATTTTTTTCATATCTAGCTACTTGATGAGACTCTACTTCTGATGCATGATAGGAATTCTCACTACATTAGAAATCTAAATCATGCTTCTCATTGTCAATGACCATTCATCATCTTTATTTGGCAAGTCAAAGTCATCATTACAATCATGATCCTTGCTTGTCCTCTTGTGATGGTCCCTTCTTCTTTCTCTTCTATGTATCCTTTCCTAACCTATATCATGATCATAGTCTATGTGCCTATTAGGATATCTCTTATAGTTTTCATTGAGATATCTCTCTTAATTTCTATTTGGGACTCTATCACTTCATCCATGTTCATTCTTATCAAAGCTAAATATAGAAGATGAAGAGGAAGATGATGAGCTAGGAGAACCATGTCAACTTAGTCTCCTTCATTGGTCCTTTTGTACTTCTACTTTCGATTTTCTAGAGGTCATAGTCCTTGAAGTCCTCCTTATTTTGAAACCTAGTTATCAAAGACTATCTACTAAGGTTGACTATTTCCTTGGGTGGTCTAAATCCTAATTTTCAAAGATAATGAAACCTCCTAGACTAATAGTTTGTATCCTTTTTTTTTATTGAGGTGTCATAGGGATCACATAGTTTCCCTTATCATGCTTGTATTTAGCCTCTATCTAACAATTTATTTGTCACTAGGCCTTTGTTAGCTAGTATAGTTTGGACATATGTTTATCAATAGGATAACTAGGTGAAGCATGACTAACTCCAATCCATATAATTATTTTTGTGAGCATGGATGAATCTTCTCTATCAAGTAATAGCATGATATTTTTGTTGGTGACCGTTTGGGACGCCACCGCCAACGAGTGTCCTCGAACAGGATTTAGGTGCCTGCTGGTCTCTGGCAACACCAAGGCCCAGATACCTCCAAATAAAATCAGTAGTTAATGTGAGTATGTGTGTGTGCTGTTGCAGTTTTTGGTTGTGTAAAATGTAACAATTGCATTGTGTGTGAACTACAAATGACTTACTTTAAAGAGATTCAACCAACTTTGCCCAGTACTATGAGTTCTTGAAAATTTTCTATTTTGTTCAACTGCCTAGTCTAC
>MNCI01035712.1:389047-425115 GCA_015680685.1 Gnetum montanum
GACCATGACAAAGAGGCTGAAATCTTTATTCTAGCAAGCCATCTTGCAAGTAATCATTCACACTTTCTTCTTTACAAAATGCTCTTCTCCCAAGACTCAAAGTGTCTCCAAGAGCCCAAGTGCTAACTAGTAGCCTTCCAAAGTGTAATGTATGAGACCTCCCAAAAGTCCCAATGTGATATGTCAAGTGATGATCCCCCTTTCCCCTTAAAGCCTTTTTATAGGATTCCAAGGTAGGTAGGGAAGTTACATATTTAAAAATATCTCACCTAACTTCTCTCCCAAGTAACTTGGCCAACCAATTAGGAGATTACTTGCCCAACAAGTTAGGAGGTTACTTGCCCAACAAGTTAGGTAAGTTACAACAATTTTGGGTGGTTGCAACCACAAAAGAGATAAAAATGCTACGGTTGACAAGTGTCCCATGTAATTTCCAAGTGTCTTCATGTAGTTGCCAAGTTTCTTCATTCACTTGCCAAGTGTCTTCATGGAGATAAAAAAGTTGTAGGTGACAAGTGGCCTTGGTGGTAATAAAAAATTAAAATTAGTTATAAATATCATAGTTGTAACTATCATAGGAAGTTATAACTTCCATATGAATAAAAGGGATAATAACCAAATGTCTCCTTTTATAAGATGTTACACAAATATCCCATAATTGTCTTTTCCTTTTTAAATCATAAAATATATGTATTTGAAAAATTAGTCTCCTTTTGTCATCAAACCAAAACTGTACTTGTTTGCTTTAGTTGTGATTGGCTGCCTTCTTCCCGCTATCCACTTGCAAGGCCCCAATTGACTTTGATTGATGTGGAATTTGTAGCGATCGACAGCAACAAAGCCAGAGGATACAATGTGTGCTGCCGATGATCGTCGTGCTGCTACTGCTGCAACTATTCATTCTCATTTTTCGCCGTCGTAAGCATGACGGCTGCGCCCTCGGCCACAAGCTTACCCCAAACCATCGCTTCCAACACACAGACGTAGACGTAGCCGTACTTCATTGAAATTGGCAAAGACAAAGTCGCGGTTTTTACAACTTCTGCAGATGGAGTTTTTGTGTGGGTTTAGGGTTTGTAGACGTCATTGATGCTCCTAATGAAGAAGATGATGATAAAACAATGTACCCAACTAACATCACGGCAACGTAGAATTGGATTGTCTACTAGATATTTTGCTACGATCCACCGCCCCTGGTAACCCATTTTTTTGGGTCTCTGAAAACCACTTTTTAGCCGTCAATGGAGATGAAGAAGAGACCACGATTTTGTGCAGAAGGTAATGAAGAATAGTAGATGAGGATTTCTCCAAAATGTTTCTTTGAAGTCTTCACTTATTGGATCCGTTAATCAAGCGTGTTTAATTTAATCGGTAAATTGCTGACATAGGCACAGTTCCAGAATTTCGTTTTAAAGTTCACCAACCGTGAAAATGGTAGCAATGCCATATTCGGTCCGCTGTTCGGTGTTTCGGAAGTACCCAGGCGTGCACGGCTCTCACTCTTTGGTTCATCCATTAATGTCACCTTTTTAAGGCAAATAATTTATTTACCTTTTCCTTCATCCACAAATAATTTACCATCTTTCAAGGCTTGTGCTCTGTCTTACAGGAACTACGTCTTTACCAGAACATGTTAACTAGAACTTTACCAGTCAATTTGGTGAGCTTCTGGCCAAATATGCATGACATGGATGTGTTTTCCAACTTCATAACTGGAAGCATCTCTGCAAGCTTAGGAAATCTGTCTTCTCTCTATCGGCTTCAATTGGATGATAATACGTTGAGCTGCAGCATCCCTTCTTAGATTGCAAATTTGAAGTCTCTGCAAGATCATGGTCTTTGAGACAACAAATTGCTTGGCAAGATTCCCACTGAAATCTCTCTCCTAAACCATATGTTGTCAGTGAAACATGTTGCCTCCTCATGATGGGCTATTCCAGATGCTTTTGCCAGAGGCAGATGACCTTGAATGTACTTGGCTTTCAGGGGCATTTCATAGCCCAAACAATATAACTCTCAATTCCAAGGCATTATTTAGTTTCTTCTACAAGTTGCCTTACATTCATTACCCTCCCATACCTTATGGAGGTCAACTAAAACCACTTCTTGACTTGTACATCAATACATGTTTGTAGATCTAGTGAATGCTTCTTTGGCATTGAAATAGCCAACACCTCTAAAGAATCTTCATCCAATAAAATATTGGCAATGTTAGTTATATGACTAGCTTCACAACCTCACAAAGCCTGCCCCATTAAATGGCCAAAATGTGCCAACAATTTTCATGTAAGTTCCTCCATTGCATTTGTTCATCCAAGTAAAAAATAAATGTATAGTAAAAAAAAGTAAGAGTATTGATAAGCATTAGTGAGCCTTACTTAATAAGGCCCATTTAAGTCATCATGAATGTTTATGTCAATGCCTATTGTCCAATTTCTATCTAATGGTAGGCTGGATTTGTGAGAAGTAGACATGATTAAAGTAGTATATGTGAATTAAGTTATATTAAATATTCCAAAAACTAAATCTTCGAAACCTAAACAATGATCATGTATAGTACTAACTAAACTAAATTACTAGCATCATCCCTAATAATGATGTCAAATGATGAGTAGCGCATCTGCACAATACTCTATTATCATATGATGAGTATTTTTAATAAATTGGTCTACTACATATATTAAAAAAATATTTATGTATCTTTGTATAATCATGTAAGAGATGAGAGAATAATTTAGAATAAGAGCTTTCAATCACTATCTTGTTAGGATGAAAACCATGATAAAAATTATCATAAGCTCAAAATAATTTATTTTAAAGATTTTATAAATTTAATAATTAGTTGTAATAAAAAATGTAGGTGTTACAATTTAAAGAAAATAAACTAATACTAAGATCAATATAGCAAAGGTTACATTGAAATGATTAACTAAAAGTCACCACTAAACTTGCATTGATTAATGAAATCCAGTCTCATCTATCCTAATAAACAAAAAGATAAGGCCAAGAATTCATAGGATCTTAATAGTTAAATATATATGCTCAATTGGTCTATTTATTGAAGCTTGGTAGCACCAACTCCATGGAAAGTGCAAAAAGCATATGTAATATATTATACTAGGAAAAATACATATTGTTGATTTTCATAATTCACACTTAACATAGAATAAGAATTAAATTCTATGACAACCATTTCACATTAAGAAATGTATTCTTAAGAAAAACATGTATTAAGAGCTAAGTCTTTTTCTAAAAAATAGTCTGTCTTTCCTTCCTTATGCATCATATTAATTATGGTATAACATGGTATAACATGAATATGATAACCTTCAAACAATGATAAATTAGGTCCATGATACTAAAAAATAGCCTTATGGTTTAGTAGTGTTGTTCCATGGCTACAGATTGCTAGGGTTTTGTTGCATGCATTTTTCTTTCTTTAGCTTATTACATAAGTATTTGTTTAAGAAATTTTACTTTTTTAAAAACCTTGTCAAAATCCTTGATAGCTTGTATCTAACAAAATGTATTTTTATAAGCATTTTTTCATTAAATTAATTTTATCTCATTTTTATTTACATGAAATATATTTCTATATTTAATTATTATTAGATTACATTTTTTAAAGATTCAATTACATTTACCTTTGATACTATGATTTTTAGATTGTTCATGATAATAGTAAAAAAAATAAATCAATAGAAAAATACAAGAATATATCCTAGGGGAAAAAACCTTAACAAGAAATAGGCTCCTGGATCTTTATTTTATCCCAAAGAGAATTTCTAAAACACAAGGAACAACAAAGAATGGGAAAGAAGAAAGCATTAGGTTGAAAGCCAAACACACTGCCTTGAAGGCTTGCTTGTAATCGTATTCATAGCATGAGATGCCAAATGAAAACTATATATTAACAGTAGTAAAATGACAAGATGAACAATAGTTTTACATTGACTATATTTCAAATATCTACAAGTAAATACTTAACACTACAATTTATTACAACATAAGTATTGTACCATACAATTACAAAAAGGATAGTGCTTGTCATCAACGAGATGATAATATTTGAGCTTATGTGAATGGCCTTTGCCTTGCCTTACACTTCTCCCTTTTGAAGCCAAAGTTGCCATGAAGCCTAATCTAGAATTTAGATGATATCACCTTCCATGATACCAACAACTATTCAACACCATAAAAACGTTTTAGCATATAAAGATTTTTTCATCATATCAATAGGATTCTCTTCTATCTTAATTTTTTCAATGAGAATTCTTTTTCATTTATCTACTCTCAAATATAGTGATATTGTATTTTTATTTGCTTCACCCTACTATGGAAAGTGGAATTCTTGGATATATAAATTGCACTTTGGTTATCACAACCAATTTTCATAATTTTTTATGAATTCCAAGTTCAGCCACTAATCTTTGAAGCCATGTTGCTTCCTAACTAGCTAGGTTTGAAACAACATATTCTGCTCAGTAGTAGATTGAGCTATGCAAGATTGCAATTAGCTTTTCCAAGAGATACCACCACCAAAGATATTAAACACATATGCACTGGTTAATTTTTTATTTTCCAAATCCTCACCCCAGTCAATATCCACATAACCATGTAGAATGGATGAATCACTTTGATAACAAATATAAAGTTCATAGTATCATGAAGACATCAGAAAAATTATTTTACAATAATCTAGTGTTGTTTCCCTAGATTAGACATATACCTACTAATTTTTTCAACAATGTACGCAATATCAGGTTTAGTAGTGACCATTACATACATCAAACTATTTATAGCATTAGCATATGAAATTTTTATCATGGGCTCTTTTTCATCATTTGTCTTGGGGCATTGTTTAATTAAGTGTTTCATCCCAGTTTTAAAGGGTGTTTCTAGAGGCTTACAATATTCCATATTATATCTTTTTAAGTTATTTTGCACATATGTAGATTTTCCAACCCAAAGTTTGTTATTAGCTATGTTTCTTGTAATTTCCATGCCCAAAATCCTTTTGGGAACACTAATATCTTTCATCTTTTACCAAGAAGAAAGAAGTTGTTTCAACTTCTTAATTTCATCTATGTCACTTCCTGCTATTAACATGTCATCAAAATATAGCAGTAAACTTAAGAGTTTTCTATTTTTATTTTTGAAATATAAGTAGAAGTCTTCCTAACTTCTAATGAAGCCAAGATTTAACATGCGTTCATTAAATTTTTTATTCCACATCCTTGGTGCTTGTTTGAGCTCATACAATGATCTTAGTAATCGACACACCATATGTTCTTTCCTTTCACTTCATATCATTTAGGTTGAAGCATATATATTTCCTCCTCAAGATCACCATTGAGAAAAGTAGTTTTTACATTCAATTGTTCAAGTTCTAGATCATAAGTTGCTGCTATTGATAATAATGATCTAATGGATGTTAATTTTACCACAAGGGAGAAGATTTCATCATAATCAATTCCCTTCTTTTTGGAATAACCCTTTACAACAAGACATGCTTTAAACTAGTCACCAACTTTAATTCTAAACATCCAATTGGTTTTCTATTAGATGGAAGTTCAACCAATTCCTATGTTGTATTCTTATGAATAGTATAAATTTCATCATCCATTGCACTCTTCCATTCTTTTTGATAAAGAGATGTATATGCTTCATCATAAGTAAGCGGTTCAACTTCAACGATTAGAATTTGATCTTCAAATTGAGTGGGTAATTTTCTTATGTGACCAGACCATCTTAAGGATTGTGATGTTGATGGAGCATAATGTTGATACTCGATTTCCTCATCTTCACTTTCAAATTTCCTTGTACCTATGTCTTGTATATTATGCACATCATCTTGTTGGTTAGGAGCAATATCTCTTGTGAAGGGAGAATGGCCCTTTGAATTTAGAGAGATTGTGCTTAATATGTTTGCAAGACTCTCTAAATACAACATTACAACTATAGATAACCCTCTATGTTTTTCGGTTGTACAACTTATAAGTGTTAGCACCATTACCATAACTAAGGAAAATACATATTGCAGATTTATAGTCTAATTTTGATCTATTAATTTTTGGAATGTGAACATAAGCTTCACATCCAAAAACTTGAAGATAATTCAAATTAACAGACTTGCCACTCCATGTTTCTTCTAAAATCTTTCCATCAATTACAAAGAATGGATACCTATTGATAAGATAGTAAATAGTCATTACAACTTCAACCCAGAAACATTTACAAGGAATAGAATCACTTAGCATGCATATGATTCTTTTCAGCAATGTTCTATTAAAACGTTCAGCTACTCTATTTTGTTTAAGAGTTCATGGAATAGTATTTTGTCAATATATGTCATGTTCTTTAGAAAATTTTTTAAAAGCATGGGAGCAAAATTCACCACCACTACCTATTCAGAAAACCTTGATTTTCTTTCTTGAATAATTTTCAACAAGAGCTTTTAACTCTTTAAATTTTTCAAACACTTCAAACTTATAATTCATTAAATAGATCCAAGCTTTCCTTGATAAATCATCAATGAATGAAACATAATGTGTAGCATCTCTAAGTTAGAATTTTTGCAAGTACTTAACTCATTCACATACATTACTATGTTTACAAGTACTTAACTCTAACACTTGATTAACTTTAGCATTACTTCTTGGCAATCTTGAACATGTTTGTTTACCATGTAGGCAATGATGATAAAAATTTAGAGATTATTTTGTAAGGTTAATTTTATCTTTTTTATGTAGTTCCTTTAAACCTTTTTTACTTAAATGTCCCAATGTTCTGTGCTAAATATCAATGCTTGAATGAAAGTCAGTAATAGCTACCATGTTGAAGTTGTTTTGCAATGTTCTTGATTCTAACCGATAAAGTATTTCTACCTTTACACTAGTGGCTAGAGATAAAGAACCTTGCAAAATTTTACATATTTATTCACCAAATATGATAGTTAGACTTGCAAAATCTAAATCACTCAAAATAGGAGACTCATTGTGAGTTTAGGTACATGATGAACATGAAATATAGTTTTAATGGTTCCATCCTTAAATTTGTTTTTAACTTTATCATACTCAACAACATCATAAAGACTATCATGACCTAGTTTGATCACATTGAGATTATAAACAAAGTACTGACAAAACCATTTAAGGTGTGGGGTATAGTGATAGGAAGCACCAGAATAAATTTACCAAGAAACTCTCTTAGTGTCATCAATTGATGACACCACATACAAATCTCCCTCTCAATGAGAATGAGGAATTTCATCATCATTATTATTATTTGTAGATTCTTTTCCTTTCTTTATTACTTTACAATATTTTTAAGATGATCAATTTTTCCATAATTCCAACATCCTGGTTTTGTGGAATTTTTCTGGGATCTAGGAGTTTTAAACTATGCGAATTAATTGAAAATTAATTTGGAGTTTTTGGCAAGGAAAAGATCACTTTGAATAGGGGAAGGCCTTTTAATTCTCCTTTCTTCACTAAGGAGTTAGGCTACAATAGTATGAAAATTAACAGTTGACACAAAATTACTCATTAACATTACAAAAGTATTCCAAGACTCAGGAAGAGACTCTAAAAGATACATACAACGATCTTCATCTTTCATGTTATCTTCAACTACTTCAAGTTGCATCATGATATTGTTGAAGATACTTAAATGATTAGTAATTAACATACCTTCAAGCATCTTGAGTGTGTGTAAATTCCTCCTATGAAATAATTTATTAGCAACCAATTTTGTTTGGTATAATTTTTTTAATTTGTCCCACAAATCTTTGGCAATTAGAACTCTAGAAACATTGAGTTGCACTGAACAAGAGATATACAAATGAATTTTTCTTCATTCCTTTCTATCCAAGGCCTTCTAGTCTGAATATGTAATAGTAGTAGGCCTTGAATAAGTAATTACTTGCTAGAGATCTTCACTAATAAGAAGATACTCTATGCACATTCTCCAAATTTTGTAATAATTGCTAGAGAATTTTTCAATTTTAATGTGTACAGTAGTAGAAACATGCTAAGCGCATAACAGAACAGTAGATAGGATTAAGCAGTTGATGATGCAAAAAAAAAAATGTTGTAACCATCCAAAAAGAGAGTTTAAATACAAAGATGCATTGCCCTAAAAAAAGGGTACATGTTTACAAGGTGTACAATAGGCACAGTAAGAGTAGAATCACAACCTTGGTGGTGTCGGGCTATGAAATCTGGTGTTCACTATGATAAACTGTGCCTCTTGGGTTGGTGGTCATAGTATACCATGTGATGTAGTTGTTCCTCTCTATTGGTGTGGTGTGCTCTGGGTCTCGTTCACCCATGGAGCTAGGTGTCAAGATGCCAAAATGCAAAATGCCTTATTGGTGAAGCAAAATGAAAGCCTCTGTTCGTCCTCTTTTCCTTGAAACAAAAGGTCGCAGAGGTATTTATAGGACTAGGGTTAGCCCAAAATGTAGATCATGTGCCAGGTGGCAGCACCGTGGGTGTTAGATTGTAGTGCTACATTGAACTATAGCACTACACTATGCACTGTAGCATCGAGTATTGTACTATAGCACTACGCTATGCATTGTAGCAGGTTGCTATGCTACGCACTGTAGCAAGGTGCTACGCAACGCACTGTAGCAAGTTGCTATGCTAGGCACTATAATAGGTTTCTATGCTACGTAGTGTAGCAGCATGTAACAATGTGTAACACTTAGCCATATTTGCAGCTGCAATGTCAAGACCCGAAATTTTGTGGTGTTTCAATGGTCCCTCTTTGTTGACGTCTGGAGGAGTGGCTTGAAAGATGTCGACAAAGAATTACAAAACACCATAGCAAACATGTCATCAACGTCATTTGTCAGCACAAAATTAGATGTTATTTTACCATGCTCAAGAGTGTGATGGGACTAAGCTTATGCTAGGGGACAAGGGGTATAAGCAATGCTAAGGAGGTGAGATTTGAATGGTAGGAACAAAATGCAAATAGTGGATCATGATGTAAGATGCAAATTTAGCACGGTTGATGGTGACCATGGCATGAAGTAGCTTGTCCCTGAAGTGTTTACCTTTCATCATGGTACTCATGGGAGGGTCAAAGTGGATCCAAGGATGGGCCAATTGCAAAGTTGCAACGTTGTTGATTGCTTTTTTTTTTTGAGGCAAACCTTCTTTGGGTTTGGCTTACTGCTGAATGTTAGCTTCAAGTTGGCCATCAAGAAGATGTGCTTTGTTTCCTAGGGATTATTTGTGTTACATCCACCTAGGCTTTGACCATGCAACAGAGGTACCCCACAGGATGAATTGTGTTACATCAACCATGGGTTCAACGGTTGATATGAAGAGAATGCCATGTGTGTTAGAGTGTGTATGCATCAGAGGAGTGTAAAATCATGAATATGGAAAGGATGAGAGGATATTAGGATGAAGAAATGGATGTGCATAGGCTATAACAGGGATGAGGGGGATGTGCACTCTTAAGTGGTTCAACTAGTCCGGTCATGCACATCAAAGCAACGTGATAACTTACTACTACGATGAGATGCACCTTTGCATGATAGCCTCTAAATCTTCATCCTGAAAACACAACTTAGGGAGGGCAAGAAAACCACAAAGTGTGAAATGAAAGTGCAAATGCCAGATGTAAAGATGTTGCAAGTGCTGGATGTGAAGATGTTGTGAAAGTGTCAAATGTTGTGCTAGTTGCAAGTGCTCAAGAAACCAGTGAAGGTGCCAGGGCAATGATGCTGCAAGTGTTCTAAATGCCGCACTAAGGGCAAGTGATCAAAAAGAATCACCAAAATTGTGGGAGGTGATGATGCTATGAGTGCTCCCAGGGCAATGGCAAGTGTTTGGATCAAATTAGCTACATGCCAATTTAAAGTCCTGGTAGACTGTGAACCCAGTTTAAGGTCCTAGCAGACTGTGATGTGCTAGTTTATAGTCCTAGCAGACTATTGGATGCTAGTTCAATGTCGTAGCGGATAGTGGATGTTGTGCCAATTTAACGTCATGGCCCAAGGACAAGCTATGCCAATTTATAGTCATAGCAGATTATCTGTGCTAGTTTATAATCATAGCGGACTGGTGCTTACCTTGCTTATACAAGGTGTGATGCTACACATGTAGTCATACTATGTGTCTGCAAAATCTTGCAAAAATCAACTAAAAAGGAAATAACATCAAGCAACATTTTCTGTAAACAAACTTAAAATGTATGAATGAAATGAAAGCAATGCAAAAAGTGATAGTTTTAGGCCGTTCCGGGTCGTATGCTAGTTTAAGTCCTTTTCGGGCCATGTGTTTTTGTAATTTCATGTTTTATAGTTTTTAGATGTAATGCTTAAGCTCTCTGGATGGATGCAGAAAAAAAGTAAAACAAATATAAAAAAAATGAAATGCCTGATCTAAGTAAGTAGGAAAAATGTAAATGCGTAGGCTAATGTAATGTAAATAAATGTTTAAAATGGATAGCAAGTGGAGGCAAAGGGTAGGAAAGCATCTAGCACATTTTTGGCCAAGGGAAAGTCTTGGTCATGTAGTTGCTTCCTAATTAGGCATGGATTAGGGAGTGTACAAGGCTTAGGATCTTCTGGGAGGTTGTTGGCTTCAACCACTCATTTGAGTGTGTTAGCCTTAGGCACTGAATTGGTTGTTATTTGTGTATCACCAAGAAAATCTTCTTCTAAAACTTGTGCCATGTCTATGTCATGGATAGACGAAGAGGAAGTGTTATCACCATGGATGATAACTTGACTACCTTTGTATGGAAGGTGAATTTCTCGGTGGATGGGAGAGGAGATGGCACGTAGTTGGGCTAGCCAAGGCCTACCTAGAATCATGTTGAAACCTAACATCTCCTCTATGACAATGAAATCTACACTAGTGGGGAATTGCTCTCCTACCACAAAGGCTAATTTCATTGTACCCCTGATTGTGACACGTGATTTGTTGAAGGATTTTAGACATGTGGTTTTGGTTGGCCTAATTCCATCTGCCAAGCCTAGCTTGTCGATGATGGAGTACAATACTACGTTTGTTGCTACACCATCATCAACATGTACCCTACAGATGGTACAATGTTCAACATGAATGCTAATGGATAGTGGAGCTATAGTAACCTCCCCTTATTTGGGGTTGACTTTGACTACATTGTCACATAATACTAAGGTTGTTGAACTGATTCTTGTGGTGTAGGGGGTAACATTGTTACACGAATGGATGTCTCATCTGTAGGGATGTCCTCCATAATAGGAATGGAGGCCAAGATTTGGGCCAATTCTTGGTAGTGAGCAGATGAGGTCATGACCAGGTCGTATAAGCTCAACGTTGTATTCTTTTGTTTGAACATTTGTTTCACCTGGGTTAGTGCAGCTACAAAGTCTTTGTCATTAGCCATTGTGTTGGCTTTAATTTCCTCCATGTGGCTTGAGAGATAGATATCTATGGAGGGGGACTTGGGCTTGGTTTGCTTGGCCTGCTTAGGGGTAAGGGCCCTAATGTTCAGTTGTTGTTTACTGGTTGTAGCCTTTGCATCAGCCATGGGGGTTGTGAGGTGCTCATTTATCCTCTTGTGTTGTCATTTGGTGAGCCTGCTCGGGTTTCTAGTAGGGTCAACCCTTGAAGGAGGAGGGATCGATATGTTGCCCACTGTTAGGCTTTGGGTAGGTCAGGGGCCATCACATTGTGGCACTCTTATGAAAAATGGTGATTTAGGTGGAGTTGTTGTGTGGTCAACTTCTTGTGGCACCTTGATAGAGAAAGGCTTCTTAGCGGTTGTTGTTGCATCATGTCAGTTTAACGTCTTAGTAAACAGTTGCTATGGAACATTGACCACAAAGGGTGCTATGGGTGCTCGAGGTGGCACTTTGATAACAAAGGGATGCCTCTTGCTTGTGGAGGTGGAGGGGACCCTTGCCTTGCTGGGAGGCACATGGATCACAAAAGGTTGTTGCATAGGTTTAGACTTACCATCTATGCTAATAGAATTTATGACATAGGAGGCATCATATGTGCTAGATTAACTCACCATGTTAGTCACTAGTTGGCCACGTTCTATCATTCTCTACAAGTCATCCTGCAAAGCACGACAATTGTCTGTACTGTGACCAGCCAATTGGTGGTAATGATAGTATTGGTCCAACTTGAAGTGTTGCGGCACTGGGGGCTCATTTGGCACTGCTAAATTGGGGCTACATACTAGTTTGTAGTACTTATCATGTTTTTGAATGGTAATTGTTGATACATGTTTGTGTTGGATTTTCCCATCTTTCAAGAGTTACTCTAGTAGTTCAGAGGGTTGCACCAGCAATGGTGTATACTTTGAACGATCCTTGCACTAAAAGTTGGTTCTTGGGGTAGCCCTTGTCCATGTAGGTGAGTTGGTGCCAAAATTGGTGATTTTGTTAATTGGGACTTTGGGCTACTTAGTTGTTGGGCCCCAATTGGTTGCTTTTGTGCTTGGGGCTACATACTTGCAAGCATGTTGGTTTCTGTAAGCCAGATAGGTTAGATCATTGCTAGATTGCGCTACTTCCTCTATGCTTTTTGCTTGGGAAAAGGCTTGGCTAAGGGACTTTGGGGCTAGATAATATAGTCTGGACTTAATAAAGTCATTTATTGCACCTTTAAAGATGGCCAGTAGATGCGCTTTTGCCAGGAGTTCATGCATTTCACTTAATGTAGCATTCCAACATTGGAGGAATTTTGGCATGGGCTCTAGAGGCCCCTGTTGAACTTGCATTAGCTAGTTAAGGGTTGGTTCAGGCTTTAGGTTGTACCTGAAGCGTGTCACAAACTTGGTTATGAGATCCTCAAAAAAGGAGATTGAGGCATTGGGTAGTGCACGATACTAGTCCAAGGCCTTGCCAGTGAGTGACATGGCGAACACTCGCATGATAGTGTATGGACAAGCTTGAAGGAGTAGGCATTCAGATCAAAATGTAACCAAGTGTGCATTGGGGTTCCCTTCACCATTGTACTTGGTAAATTGAGGCAGTTGGGCCCTAGTTGGGACAGTTAGAGGTGGTACCATAGGACTTATGGGATCATCTTGGTAGAAGTCCACCACCTTAATGGTGTCATAGGAGGCAACCCTAAGTTGGTTGATCTCCTCCATCAAGCTTTGTATCAGCTAGAATGCTTGATCCAAGCTTGGGGATGTGCCAGCTGGTTGCATTGGCTAGGCTTGGGTTGGTTGTGGAGTTTGCCAGTTTAACGTTGTAGCAGATGGATGTTGCTAGTTTAACATCATAGCAGATGATTGCTGATGTAATGGCTAAGCGATGGATGTGGTGATTGGAATGGACCACACATGAGTGGGTTGGATGGACATCGTAGACACTGATGAGACAGGTGGGATGTAGGATGCCTCAGTTGTTTAGGGCTGGGAGGTGGCCCCTACATGAGCATAATGCTGGGTAAATACATTAGTTGCATGTGAGGAAGGCTAAATTGGCATGATCACTATCTTGGAGGGGATAGGTGAACTAAACCGAGGAGGGGCTGTAATAAGGAGTGGTTTTGTAAGATGGTGTGGAAGGGGCTCTCATGCTTAGAGTGGACCTTAAACTCATCTTCCTTATTCTGTGAGGCTTCCTTGTAGGTTGTCCTTGCATCATGCGTGTTTGCACGGATGAGTTGGGACAACAACTGGTGGTAGGACTCCGTGAGTGGGATTATGTCAAACAAGGAGGGGTTATACTCCCGTCCATTTTGGTGGACTCGTTCGTAGTCTTATTTTACCTCTAAATTGAGGTAATCCACTGGAAGGCCGGCTTGGATTTTGGCACAAATGAAATTGTATTGTCTGTGGCTTAATACAACATGCTTTGGCTGTATTGTGGTATCAAATGTGTTAGACACCAATGTGGAAGGTTGATTTGGATTCATGCTCACAGATCAGGTTATGAGAGTTACTATTTGCAGAAAATGGCTAACTTTGAAAACATCAAAAAATGACTAAATTTGCCAGTAGCAGAAAAAGAGCTAAGTGAAAATGTAGAAAAAAAAAGAAAATGCTAAGTATGAAAATGTAGAAAAAATGGCCAAGTATGAAAATGTAGAAAAAAAGCCAAGTCTGAAAATGTAGAAAAACAGCCAAGTGTGAAAATGCAAAAAATATAGGCCAAGTCTGAAAATGCAAAAAAATAGGCCTTTCTTATAGCACCAAAAAATGTAGTGATAGAAAATGTTGGTGGCTGGAAACACCAAGAGGTCTTTGAGCGCATAGCCTAACCCCAAATCCACATGAGGGCAGTGCTAGAGAAAACGGATTCAAGGTGCTCTGAATGGTCTTGTCAATCAAACAGGGACTTAATTGGTGTGTAATAACCCTTTTGCAAATAATAATTTTAAATGGAATACTTAGTGGTAAAATAAAAAGAAAATGTAATGTGTACAACAGTAGAAACGTGCTAAGCACGTAACAGAACAGTAGATACGATTAGGCGATTGACAATGCCAAACAAAATAAATGCTATAACCAGCTAAAAAGAGAGTTTGAATACAAAGATGCATTGCCTCAAAAAAAGGGTACAAGTTTACAAGGTGTACAATAGGCACAGTAGGAGCAGAATCACAGCCTCCGTGGTGTCGAGCTATGAAATCTGGTGTTCACTATGATAAACTATTCCTCCTGGGTTGGTGGTCACAGTATACCATGTGATGCAGTTGTGCCTTTATGTCAGTGTGGTGTGCTCTAGGTCTCGTTCACCCACGGAGCTAGGTGCCAAGATGCCAAAATGCCAAATACCTTGTTGGTGAAGAAAAATGGAAGCCTCTATTCCTCCTCTTTTCCCCGAAACAAAAGGTTGCAAAGGTATTTATAGGGCTAGGGTTAGCCCAAAATGCAGATCATGTGTCACGTGGCAGCATGGTGGGTGTTACACTATAGTGTTGCATTGCACTGTAGTGCTACGCCATGCACTGTAGCATTGAGTATTGTACTGTAGTGCTACGCTATGCACTGTAGCAGGTTTCTACGCTATGCACTGTAGTAGGGTGCTATGCTACACTACGCTACGCAGTGTAGCATGGTGCTACGCTACACACTATAACAGGGTGCTATGCACTATAGCAAGGTGTAAAAGTGCGTAACACTTAGCCATATTTGCAGTTGCGATATTGAGATCCAAAATTTTGTGGTGTTTCAAAAGGCTTCCCTATAACCATATTTATAGCATGGGATGCCAAATGAAAACTAGATATTAATAGTAGTAAAATGAAAGAGATGAACAATAGTTTTACATTGACTATATTTTAAATATTTGTTATTAAATACTTAACACTAGTTTATTACAACATAATTGATGAGTGGCAAGGTACCCCTATGCTCAACCATATAAATATGACCGTTTCACACACGATCTGGTCAAATTCCAAGGACTAAGTGCCTATGCACCTTTGTGGAATGATAATGGGTTGGTTAATCATTATCTTCCCAAACTTACTTGTATGTCATGGTTGTATGGTTAAGTAAGCTTGACGCATATGATTTTTATGGCTTGGTTAATTCATTAACTAAGTTCTAATTACTCCTAATAACAGTATCCGTTTCCACTTGTCCTACACATCCTGAACTAGTGCAACGTTGCTGGAATTACCAAGCATTGGTTGTCACTAGGTTACCAAGTGGTACACGCATGCTCGAAGTGGTCGTACTGAGTGTATTTAATTAAGAGAGTTGTAGGGTAAGAGAAATCAATAATCAACTAAGAAATCATTAAATAATAATTAGCACTAGTTAATCTATTCTATATGCTGCAAGGTTTATCATAAAGTTCGTCTTTATTACCATACACAAAGTGTGCTCAAGTACACAATGCTCTATGACTCCTATGGGCATGCAGAAATAATTCTAACTCTAGGGGGAAAATGGCAAGAGTTTAGCTAAGGTACTAATTTTCTAATGTGGAAACCAAGGGCGCTGCCTCTTATTTATAGTCAAGGAGATGGGCTACGATATCAGGTATCCAACATCACATGGTTGATCCGATATCGCGGATGTGATATCGTGTATGCAATATCACAGTTCATCATACCCTCATGACTGAATGAAAACTTGTCCTCAAGTTCCTTACAAAATATTGGGAAGATATGGAATTATTTACTGAATGACCATTGATGGTGGAATGGGGTGATAGACTCAATGTGCCCAGTGAACAAATCAACAATACAATACATGACAACATTAGTGTTCAAGACCACAAAAGTGAACATTGTACATAATGACATCTAGCCTTATTTGGTAGCTGGAAGAGAAGGAGAGAGAGAAAAGAATAAGACATGTTGCTACTGATGCCAAGATTGCACCTTCCATTGACTATTCATGGCCATGCCATCAATCTTGCTCCTTTCAAAAACTCTCCAACTCCTGTCCATCTTAAGTGTTTCCTCTAGGCCTAGTTCATTATTGTATGATCACCATTTGCACACACAACATAGACACAAATAAGCGAGGGTAGATAAATCACAATCTAGGTGATACCTTGCCTTGATGTAAAGTGCATTGGCTGAGTTATTGTTATGGAAAATACTGATTCTAGAGATTTAACACTAGTGACTACCTAAGATGTAGGGATTAGGAAAATTGAAAAAACATTATGCTAGGGCCTCCATGACTAAGAGTGAACCTCCTGTAGTAATAGGATGAAAAAAGATAATGAATAAGAAGGATGGAGAAAAAGTAACAACAACAATGCTAATAAAATGCATGTTATGGATGGGGATGAAAAAAAATTGTTGATTGCAGGAAATGTTTAAGGAAAAGAAGTTAACAAGTATGTCAAAAAGGAATGCCAGTGGGTCCTCCCTAAAGCAAGCTCATGCCTTTAATGCCCTAACAAACCTACAAACCAAACAGTCCGTAGGCTCTAGGAATGTCATTTGGAAGCAAGAGTTAAAAACTTACCCATAAGAAATTACCAAGGAAAAACAATGCATCAACGAAGATACAGTCTAATGATAAAACTAGCAATGAGGTGAGAAATGGAAAATAAAGGTGGAGAGGAGGGAATGGAATGGAAACCTAAGAACAAGGTTGTGTAAAGTCCCTTGTGTGTGTTTTATGGTTAATGTGACCAAGTAGAACTCATTTTAAATTCAGGCTCAATCAAACCACATTCAGTGACCTTGCATCAACACATTTGACCAACCTATCCACTTGAAGCAACAAGAATGCCCCACAAAAAGTCACCACCATTCCAAGGAGAGCGAGATGGAGAACCAGGAAGCAAGAAAGGGCCTTAGTGAGAGGGAACCTTCAAGCATGGGTAACATGTCTTTCTAGTTCCATAACTAGTGCTTGTAGCCCAAGTTCATTATTGTGTCTAAGGGGTATGCTTTGAATTCTCACTATTTTTTCTTTTCTTTTTTTATGTTTTTTATATGAGAACCACACCATGCATAGACTTATTTTTATGCACTCAACTTCCAAAGATTTGATGAATGGTCAAAATGGCAAAAAACCCAAGGAAAAAGCATCCAAGCACTCAAGAGAATAGCCAACACAAATGCATTGAATCCCCTTGAAGTCACACCTTTTTCATCCTTTGAGTCTTTCCTTAGTTTGAGAAATACCCATCCACCAATTTATTAACAATTTTATTAGAAAGAGGGACTATATAGGTCCAAGCCAAGGAAGACCATAGGATTTTATGGATGTATGAACGATGTGGACTCATTAATCAAAAGAACCATACCTTAATATCAATATCATACTTCAAAGGTAAAATCCAAACATTAGCAATCAATATGGTATTATTCATGCCACCATCATGAACACTTATTGGGTGACAAAAAAAATAAAGTAATTACACAAAGAAATGGTAAAAATATGAATGATGGTGTAAACCTAAAATAAGAGAGATTAAAGAAATGTACAAAACAAAAATGTAGAAAGAAATGAGGGCCTTCAATGGTTAGCAGAGGTGGCCATCTCCCCCATGACTGAGTTAGAAGGAGGAGATTTGAAATAATGAGCAAGGTTGCCCACCTATAGAGGTAGCATATTTTCTGGCTATCCTAAACTCATGGAAAGGTTTTTTTTGTTGCACATTGACTAACAATCTCTTATCTGGGCTCTCAAGTTTATATATGGGAATGGCCCCTAAAGGAAAAGTTGCATAGATAATGTAAGGTCCTTCCCACAGTGTTTGAAATTTGGTACATTGTGACACATGTGTGAGGTTCTAGTAGAGAACCTTATCTCCCTGGTTGATACTTAACTTTCCTAATTTTCAAGTCATGATGTTGTTTATTAAATGCCTTGTGCAACTCATTAGATGACAAGTTAGCTAGTCGGTTCTTTTCTAGCAAGTTAAGAGTCATCAACCTTTATTTCTGTGCTAGATCAAAGTCAAGGTTGAAGTCACATGTCATGGCTAATGTATAGAGCTCAGTTTGGATAGGGAGCATTAGACATTTTCCATGCACTAACTCATAGAGAGAGTAGCCTATAGGGAGTTTTTATGTGAAGTAGTATGCCCAAAGAGCATCATTCAATTTAGTGCTCTAGTCTCACCTATACTTGCTAATGGTTCTGGTTAGTATCTTAGTAATCTCCTTGTTGGTGACCTTGGCTTGAATGTTTGCTCTGGGGTGGTATGGTGTAGTAAATTTATGCTCAACCCCTAAGCATTGCATTAACTTCCAAAGAGTTGCACCTATAAAGTGTGCACCATTATCTGAAATAAGTGCACACAGCACACCAAACCTATTGACGACTTGTTGTTGAACAAATTGTGCAGCTATAGATGATGTGCAATCTTTAATGACAGCTACTTTAGTCCATTTTGTTAAGTATTCTATGACAATTATGATGTAGGATTTTCCATTGGACATTGGTGTAATGGGCTCCATGAAATCAATTCCCAAAATGTTGAAGGGTTCTAACAATTGAATCCATTGTTGTGGATCCTCCATTCTAGCATTCATTCCCCCATCATGTTGACAGTGCTCACAAGATTGGACGAATTGATGGATGTCCCGAAACAAGGTAGGCCAATAATACCCTACAAGTAGGATCTTGATGGTCATTCATCTCCCAGCATAATGATCCCCACAAGGGCCTTCATGAGCATCTTGAAGAACTTTTAGTTGATCTTTATCAGGAACACACCATCAAACCAAGCCATCGAGACATACTTTGTAAAGTTCTCCATTGATCTCCATAAAGCACTTAGCTCTGTGAAGATACTATTGTTTCTTCTTAAGGTCTAGCTCTTATGGTGTTTGTTGGGTAAGGAGATAGGTGAGAATGCTACTGTACCAATTTGTCTCCATGGGTGATTGGTTATTCACTACACCAACAAAGAGGAACTTATTAGGGAAGTGATTGGAAATTGGATACTCATCCTCTTTGCTATCCTAGTGCAACTAAGATAAATGATCAGCAACTACATTCTCAGTGCCTTTACGATTGATCATCGTTAAATCAAAATCTTGTAGGATTACCAGCCATCGTATAATATGGGAGCTTACCATTGGCTTATTCATGAGGAACTAGATTGTACTATGATCTATGTGTATGAATACTTTGTGCCACAATACATAGTGTCTAATTTTTTTTAGTTCAAACACTATAGCCATTAATTCGTTTTCTATAGTAGTGTAGTTAAGTTATGCACAAGAGATACTTTTACTTGCACAATGGATGTAATAAGGACGTTTCTGATCATCTAACTATGTAAGCATGGCTCCTAAGGCATAGTTGGATGCATCAGTCATGACATGGAATGGTTTGGACCAGTCAAGAGCTTGTAGAATGGGCATTTCTACTAGCTTCAGTTTCAAAGTTTGGAAAGCTTGTTCACATTTCCAAGTCCACTCAAAGGGTACGTCCTTTTTTGTTAACTCTACCAAAGGTTTGGCAATCTTTGAAATGTTCTCTATGAATCTCCTATAGTAGCTAGTATGTCCAAGGAATGACCAAATTTCTTTGATAGTTTCTAGTTGGCAGGTAATTCCTTGGATGACTTTGATTTTCTCTAGGTCTACCTCTATTCCTACATGTGAGATTTTATGCCCAAGTACTATGCCTTCTTGGAACATCAAATGGCGTTTTTTCCAGTTGAGCCTTAAATTAGTTCCTACAAATCTTTTCAACACTTGCTCTAATTGATTCAAGGCTTGATCAAAGCTTGCTCCATAAGTGGAGAAGTCATCCATAAATATTTCCATACCATTTCCTATTTGCTGTTGAAATATGCTTAGAACTAAGCATTGAAACATTGCAAGGGCATTACACAAGCCAAAAAGCATTTGATTGTATGCAAATGTTCCTTAAGAACTAGTGAACATAGTTTTGGCTTGGTCTTTTGGGGCTATTTATATTTGGTTGTATCTGCTATATCCATCTAGAAAACTATAATAGCGATGCCCTACGATTGTGTCTAAGACTTGGTTAACAAATGGCAATGGAAAGTGATCCTTGAATGTTGTCATGTTTAGTAGCCTAAAATCTATGCACATCCTCCATTTGCCTCCCTTTTTAGGCACGATTAATAAGGGACTAACCCATTCACTATCAAGAATGGGGAATATGAACCTAGCCTTTAGAAGATGTTCGATTTCTTCTTTCACTACTTACTTCAACTTGAGGTTCAATCGCCTTTGTGGTTGTTTTCGAGGCTTCATGGAGGGTTCATTGTAAATCCTATGATGGAATATCCTAGGATCTATTTTAGTTAATTCTGCATATGACCAGGTGAAGGTTTTTGACCACTTGTTTATCACCTTTAGCAGACTCTCTTTTTGTTGTGGAGCAAGTCTTGCATTGATGATTACCGATTTTCCATTCTTAAGGAACGTGTACTCCATATTGATGGACAATGGTTTTAGCTCTAGGGGTTCTTGTTTATATTTCTTAGGAATTTCCAACTTCCCCTAGTTGATTTTTTCCAATTTAGAACTAGGAAGTTGGTGGTGGACTTACTCTGATGCATCTATGTTATCTATGTAAGCACAAGTCAAACCACCAGCTAGTTCCGTGCATATAAGTGAGATGCTTTCTTGATTAGCTATCAGCCATTAGGTGACTTCTTATCATGTGGCTACTACATATAGGCACATTTTTATATTGATTGTTTGTGCACACTGATTACATGCAAGCAATGTTAGACTTTGCACAACCCATGATCTTTGCACGCAATTACACCCTGTGTCACTATATGCAATGCATGGAACCTTCTTCTTCTTCTTGATCTTTCCAAAAGTATTTTTCTTAGATATTTCTAAGGAAAGATCATAGATTCCTAGGCACACATCAATAGTGCTTAGCCATGCCCTTCCCATTATGATTGGGAAGTCCCCCTTACTGTTGTTCACTTGAATCACCAAGAGGTCAGTTGGATATGACCATTCATAGACAGTGGTAACAATGTCCTTCACTAATCCCAACAGAATAATGATGGACTAGTTGGCCAACTCTAAATGGATGTTGCTCTTTTTTAATGGGGGTAGGTTCCAAGCCTTGTACATTTATTGGGATATTAGGTTGACACCAGAACCTGAATCCAAAAGATCTTTGCATGGCTCATTTTTAGAGATTTGTAGACATATTAAGGGACTCCCAGGATTAGATAATTTCCTGGGAAGGTGGCTAGCCTTGATCCAATTAGTAATGGCATGTGTTAACATGAATGTATGCATTGAATGTGGTGTTAGGCTTGAAGGGGGCTCTGAAGCTTTATTTGATATGGAGACATCCAAAAGCTCAACCGCTTGAGGTTGTAAAGGCTTGGTTGGACTGTTGGTTTTGAAGAAAATTCTTTTCTTCATACGGCTATCAAAACCAATAGTAGGTTGAGGATTAATAGGCCTTGTGGCATTGCATTGTTATGGCTAAGCAGGGAGTTCACCTTGCATTGCTGGAGCAGGTGGTAATGGAGCTATTGGTGGGAGAGATGTAGCCTGATTGGAAGGATGGTACACTTTTGGAATATCACCCCTAAGAGAGGGAGTCTTATAGTACTCGCTGGCTTGGTAGTGATTTTGGGGAGTAACATGACCAAAAAAGTCAAGTGGAGAGATTGGATGTTGCACGTAATATCCATATGGGCCAGGTTTCCAGTAAGGATATTATTGCCTTGGTGGTGGCATTCCCCATGATTGTGGGTGCTACCACTATTGATGTTGCTTAATTGTTTGTGGTGGAGTTCCACTTGGATAATATGTTAAAGGTTGCTGGAACTACCTTGGGTTACCTTGGGGATAAGGTAACCATCGGGATTGCTATTTGTTTAAATGTGGATTAAGTGCCTACTCCCTAGACTCCTGCAAATGTGAGATCATAGGGCCACATCCCTTAGGATGGTCATATTGATAGATATCACATCCACTATCATCATCTATATCTGAGTCCACAACCTCTTCAATAATAGCAACTTTACCTTTACCCTTCTTACGTGCATTTTCCGCTTCTCTCTTTTTTCTTTTGTTACGATTACTACTTTGTTCCCTGGACTCCTCTACTACTTTGAAAACAATTTGAAACCTACTATCCAAGGAGTCCCACATTTGTTCTACCTTTGTCAACACTTTTGATGCTAAATTTTGGATAGGCAAGGTTTTCCTATTCACCATCTTTTCGAGTGGTGACTCTTCCTCATCCTCACAAAATCTTACTCCCTTCTTCTAGAGGAAAGAATCTTAATTATATTCTTTCGCACACTCTCTCTTTCATAGCTCACCTTCTTCCTTAGCAACTTGCTCCAGCAATCTATGAATTTGATGGAACCTAAGCTTAGATAGTCTTTCTTGGGCATAAGTCCCTAGGGTTCTTCTCATTTCATGCCTAAGCCCATCTACGAGATGGCATAGCTGATCCCACTGCAAGTAACCATGGCAAAGACAATGATGTAAAAGTACATAATAGTGGTCCATGGTAGCATCCAAGGGTTCATGACTTCCTTGTTTGCATTCTTGGATTTGATTTCATAGGTTAGACACCCAGGAGTACGTTTGGTACTTATTGTTAAATAATTCTAGCATAGTACTCCACCTATGAATGGTTTCTAGTTCTAAGAATCGATACTAGCTTTTAGATTCTTTTATTAGTGTTCATGGGAACAACTTAATTTTTTGCCACTCATTTTCTATATTTTGCAAGGCACATGCATCGCAAAATTCTTGTAAGTGATTTTGAGGATTAGTGTTATATCCTCCTTCAAATCGTGGGATGTTATTCATGTCTAACCTCTTGATCCTACTATCTTTTTGGTGCCTTGTTGGAACTCTTAAAGCCTCAGTTATGTCTAGCATGCTTTGAGTAGCAAGTAGGGGTTCATCATGATCATCTCATTCATAGAATCTATGATTCCTACACTATTCCCTACTCTTCCTTCTTCTATTTCATGATTTCCTAGAGTTTCCTCGTCCTATATCTTGGCTATTTCGTCTATGACTTCCACTTTGTTTTCCCTTATCCTCATGATCTTTCTCTCTATGGCTACATCTAGACATTGAAGGAGAGGGTGGAGAAGATAATGAAGGTGAAGAAGAAGGAGACTTACCATCATGACAGTGTCTACTACCTTCTCTTCGGTGGTCTCTACCTCAATTGTGATTGCGATCAAAATGCCCACCTTTGTCATGTGTCTTTGTTTCATTTTTGGACACTTTGCATCCATTGGTATCAACACCTGTGTTATGAATAGTAGAATGAAGGTTCTGATACACAACCCCTTGGCCAAAGTCAAGGGGTGGAACATCATTATGTGGGTGACTACTTGAAGCAGGTTCATCATCCTCAATTTTGCTTAAAATGTGAGGGTATCCTTGGACCATTTTCCCTTTAAAGACTTATGGTGTCTCTCCTATTGCAAATCCCTTTAACGTTGCATTTCTATGGGACAATAGTATCTTGAATCATAGTCCTATGCAATGTATTCTATGTGTAAGTGTTGCATGCCTATTCATGTGAGAGCATGAAGAAGCATACTAGGGACTGAACGGTCAAGAGGTAATACTATGTTACCTTCCAAGTCACACCAACATAGTTGTTCATCTTGGTGGAAAATAAAGGTGAAGTTAGGTACATATTCATTAGGATGAACATATAGCACACAAAATTTTTGAGGGATTGATGGATCAATGTCATGTGTGTCTTGCTGCCGATTGCTTCTTGTGTTATTCCTAGATGGTGAAGTGCTTTTGTGTGAAGAAGAAGACATCTTGTCTTGTTTAGTATGTAATGTACTATTATCTTTTCCTTAATCAACCCTAAGGATTTATTCCAATGTACTTAGCACACAAACAACTAAGTCCCTGGCAAGGGAGCCAATGATGAGCGGCGAGGTACCCCTACACTCAACCATATGAATATGAGCGTTTGATGCAAAATCTGGTCAAATTCCAAGGACTAAGTGCCTATGCACCTTTGTGAAATGATAATGGGTTGGTTAATCATTGTCTTCCCAAACTTACTTGTATGTCATGGTTGTATGGTTAAGTAAGCTTGACGCATATGATTTTTATGGCTATTATGTGTTTTATATCCTACGCTAGTAAGGAGGGGGAGAGAGATAACTAAGAAAATTATCTAATTTAACTATTCATTAACTAATTTTTAATTACTCCTACAGTATTCATTCCTACTTGTTGTACACATCCTGAACTAATGCAACGCTATTGGGATTATCAAACACTAATTGTCACTAGGTTACCAAGTGCTACACGCATGCGTGAAGCAGTTGTACTGAGTGTATTTAACTAAGAGAGTTGTAGGGTGAGATAAATCATTAATCAAATAAGAAAGAATTAAATAATAATTATCACTAATTAATCTATTATATATGCTGCAAGGTTTATCATAAAGTTCATCTTTATTTCCATACACAAAGTGTGCTTAGGTACACAATGCTCGAATAAAGATTTGTTCACTCTATGACTCCTACTATGAGCATGTAGAAATAATTCTAACTTTGGGGGGAGAAAATGACAAGATTTCAGCTAAGGGACTAATTGTCTAATGTGGAAACTAAGGGCACCACCTCTTATTTGAAGGCAAGGAGATGGGCTACGATATTGAGTATCCAACATCGCATGGTTGGTCCGATATCATGTACACAATATTGCGATTCATCAATAACTATTGTACCACACAATTACAAAAAAGATAGTGCTTATAATCAAAGAGATGACAATATCTGAGTTGATACAAATGGTAGTTTCCTTCACTTTACTCATAGATACAACTCCAAAGGTACAAAGAGATTTTTAAGAATATGATAATCTTACATAAATGAATGACCTTGTTTTATAGGGCATAAAGAACTCTATTTTGCAAGCTATAAATGGGTTTGTTATTACAAGGTAGGTACTGCTTAAATTGTTTTAGCTATAGTATTGTTGTGCTTTTCATCTATCAACTTGGCCTTATTTGTTACTTTTTGTCTATCTTCTATTTTACTATTGCAAAAATTAGTATTTGTTTATTTGTTATGTTCCATAAAATTTTTTAGCTTTTTGGAATAGATTTTTTGCATTTTTATTACAAGAAATATATAACACATTGCATAAATTGTAGCTATTCATCTATACTTCTTTTAAGCTATTCTTTAGTTTGTTTCCTCTTGTAAAAAATGTTTTATTTTCCTTTTTTAGGTCTAAGAAGTAGATTTATGCATATTGGAAAAATTATGCAATAAGAAATATAATTTGGTTAATATGCTCCAAAATGTTACCAAGAACACTTGTTAATTTTATAAAGGATGTTTTCAAAACTTATAGCATGTATATTTCTACCATCCAATAGATTTGGGATCAAAGACAATAAAATTTCAATTTCAAATTCATTGCTTAAAAATAAAGGAAAAATTTATAAACATTTTTCATCATAATTTTAAAATTTATGATATATTTATTATATGCATATCTACTAATTGAACTAGTCTCAGACATGTTTTTAAGTCTCCTTGCTTCCTCTTCTGATTCCTGCTCTTTCCTCCTTGATTGGTGATAAATCTCAACATGTGGCATAAAATCCCAATTCTTGGATTGGTAATGTAGCCTTGCATCTTGTAGCACCAGCACTCTGAGCCATTTTTGTTACATCCCATCTAAAGAAATTATGTATGGTCATATGCTTACAATTTATACATTACATGTGGAGTCCTAGTGGGTTGTCGGGGATGAGTTAATGTAGTATAAATGTATTTTATATGTTATGAGGCTTTGTCTTTATGTTAAGATTATGATATATTTACATGCTTAACTAATGTGATTATGTACACTAGCCCTATGTGATGTGTTAGATAGGTGAGGTTGCTCGTAGGGGTGTTGGATTGTCATACCAAAGCACCTATCTAGTATGTCTTTATGCTTTGTGTGTGATTTCAGTATTTATGCATTTGAAATATAGGGCTATGTTGCATGATGTTTGCATGTGATTTTGGCATGTGAATGTGTAGAGTGTTAGATAAAAATCTTGTAGGTTTAACTGAATTTTGATTTGGAGTCCCGATGTATTTGTTACACATGATTAAAGTTCTCAGCATTAGTTGTAGAGGAAAAAACAAAGATAGCCTATGAAAATAGTTCATTTAAAAAAATAATAAACAATTTAAAAAATAAAAAAAAAAGTGAACTCACATCATGTGAGAAAAGAAGTGCATGATTGGTTTTGTTTTCTTAATACAAAGCATATAGTAAAAAGTATAGGTTATATTATTATTTTCTTTTTCTACCCATCACCTCACTACCACTTACACATAGAAATTGGATATTGAATTTCTATTTTTTTTGTGGGTGTGTTCATGTTAATAGAAATGCATAGGAGCTTGTTTTTTCATTTTTCTTTCTTCTCTCTTCTTCTATTTCACATTTTTCTAAATTCTAAGCTTTGTGCATGGTATTTGCTTACTTTGAGCCTAGATTTTGGATTGTTGCAATCATATCTACATCGATGTAGAACTTGTTGGGAGTGAAATGGAGTCCTGCTATATTTTTTAGGGTTTTTTGCTTATTTTGGCCTCTCTACCTTAATAATTTTAATTAGTGGGTTTTCTTTACCTTTTTCCTATAATTTTTTGTTAAATTAGTGTATATGATTATGTGATGTGGGCATGTGGAGTGGATAGCNTTAAATTAGTGTATATGATTATGTGATGTGGGCATGTGGAGTGGATAGCTCAAAGATTGAGCTTGGACATATTATTTTTCCTATTTCTTGAAATTGTCTAATTTTGGTTACAAATTATGAAGTAATATATATGCAATGTATGGTATGATGTGGACTTGTAGAATATGATATGTGATGTTGATGAGACTAGTATGATTGGAATATGATATTTTCTAGGCATATTGGAATGTGAGCATTTTTGGGAGTTCCAATCCTTCATAGCAGTAATTAAATATTATTTTATTAATAAAACTTTCAATGCACATAACTTTGCATCTAGGAGTTCAATTTAGGTAAAATTAGTGTCATTAGGATTGTTTTGGGAAGTACTTTCTAATCATCGGATTGGTTTTCTCTTGGGCATATATCATTTTAAAGGTTATTATAGAGGTCATTTGTGTGGAATTACATGTAGTTTGAGAAATATGGTATTCTTTTGTCATACCATGGTATTAATGTTGTTTTGTTGAAATGTGGTATTTTCATGGAATGACTATAACTATTAGGTCTAGATATATGTGGTTATGTTATGTTTCTTTGGATGTGTTATGCTTACGACATGCATTGGCTTAAGCTAGATAGAATGTGGATATGTCTTTGCAATGATGCTCATGATAGTCACTGGCGGGTGGTGCTAGCATGAGGATGTAGACCAATTGGTGATGAGGCACCCTAGATGTAGAATGGATTGATCCCCACTATGATGCATCGATGAGGCTCCTATCTCAAACCTCATTCTAATAGTGGTAGAGCATAGGTGTGTTTGTCCCTACAGCTGGTACATGGCATAGTTGTGTTCATCCCTATCACTAGTTCTCAAAAAGGCTAGTGGTTATAGGTCACAAGTTGACAAATCCTAGCACTAGTTGGATAAATATAAAACTAATAAAAGACCTACAGGAAATGGCTATTATGAGTACTCATAGCAACGTTTTGCATGCTACACTGAGTGTGAATATGCTAACAACCACATGGGCTATGTATATGATAGTATCAGTTTGTAAGTCATATCATTAATAATATGTGTTATGATTAGATTATGATTGTGTGGATCATGGACTATGTAATAGTATATCATGGGTATGATAACATAGGCATGATAGATGATGTTAGATCATGGCTTTATCTATGATTGTATGATAGCTATCTATCCTCTTTGATAATAATTATGTTAGCATTATGTGCAATATGGTGTGTGTGTTATTTTGAGTGTGCGTAAGACTAATAGTTGTTGTAGGTTGTCCTATACCCCACTTCTCTTCTCTATTGTAGCACTTTTTGGCCATCTAGTAGAGGAAGTGTAAAGGCTTTCCACTCAATTGTGTATTGACTCTATTGAATTATAAGTGAAGGGCACAAGAGCCTAGACAAGTATAGAGAGGGAGAGTAGAGAAGGGGAAAATTTTTAGTGCTTGGTTAATGTATATTTTTATGTACAATAGTATGGACTATGCATCATTGTATGAAACTCTCTATACTATTATATATACAATGATGATGTTTATGGGTTTTTGTATTTTAGGAAAGTATTACACAGTTTGATTTATGTAAAGACATGAAATTTTATAAATTGAAATGTATGGTTAATTTTTGGTGTGGTATGAAATTTCTGTGTAGTTTGACCATCCTTAATATAATGTATTCTACACATCATTGGTGTTTAGTTATCATGCTTCAGTTGTAAGATTACTTGATCCTAGGCATCACCCTGCCCTAGCTAGGGTAGGGTGTTACAGTTTTAGCTTTAACATTTCCCTAAGACACTGTCATGGTAGAGTATTTACACCAATTAATCTAAGTGTATGAAGTAACTAAAGTTGCCAAAATCATTGCAAAACTCTTGCAGTGACTTCCATTCATCAAATGATACCTTCCTCAATGACACTAGGCTTTGGAAGCCTTGCGGTAGGCATCTCAACACTGGACATCTCAAAAATAGCCTCTACAAGCACTGCAGCTACCCAAAATTCTATGGAAGTTCATGTAATTTCTAGCAATTGATGTAGAGCTCTTGAATGTTTGAAACTTCACAAAAATTTATCAACACCTTCATTTCCTCTTTGATGCTTGAAAAGGCCAAAGTCAATGCCCTTAAGTTTCTCAACCTTGCAATGTTCTCCTTGGCCCCTTCTATTTCTTTTATTGATTTGGACTCAAGGTTCACATGCAGGTTCATTGCACTTTCAGCTAGCTAAATGAATTAATAAATTATGATATAATAAAATGAGGTTAGCAACGTATTTTCTTAATTATTGGTAATAAATAATCAAAAGTATTTAGATGAGCTAAGTACCTTATTGATTACTCACCCATTGCCAAGGGACATCATATTTGTAAGCTATTTCTATCACTTTCATGATTTTGAGGGAAGGAACATTTTGCAAAAGCTACACCATTCCTTTCCTAAACAATAAGTTGCCAAAAGCTTTATAGATGACTTGCTTTAGAGTTCTTTTGAAATTGTTCATGTTGTCTTGATCATTTTTGTAATAGTAGGGGAACCATAGGATTTGCAACTTGTAGGCTAGCAAATCTAGGTTGTTTGCATCCACAATACTTTGTAAACCTTCATGAAATGAAGCGTCCTAAGAATGGGTAGTGTTGTTGTGTGAGGTTAATGAAAGTAAATCTACCTTGATTTTCTCCAATATTTTTGCTCTATCTTATTCTATTTTTATTCTTTTCTATGTTATAATTGGTTCCATATCTATCCCTAGCAAAATGAACTACCTTATCCCTTTTAATTTTGGATTCCATGACAATATATAAGGATCTCAAAGGAAGCATCCCATGCATCGCATTTTTAAAGCACAAGCTTAAGAATCATCTCCCTTCCTTTGCAAATTCTTGTTGAGCTTCAATCTTCTAAAGTTGTGCTACTAATGGTTCAAGAGCTAATTCTTTGCTAGGTTTTTTCACCTTGAAGGTTTTCCCTAGGGTAACTCTATGTTTTTG
Organism: Gnetum montanum; assembly: GCA_015680685.1. NCBI lineage: Eukaryota > Viridiplantae > Streptophyta > Gnetopsida > Gnetales > Gnetaceae > Gnetum > Gnetum montanum. The sequence continues at coordinate 419,117 of MNCI01035712.1, forward strand.
TTTATTTCCTACAATTTTCTTTATTTATATTTAATATAATATTGGTGCAAGCAACTAGGAATACAAATTGGTATTGAAGTGAGGCTCCACACACCACTATTGTTTTGTCAAGTAATTGCAGGGAAAAAATCATGACCAACTCATTTTCCAAAATTGAAATTGAAAAATTTAATGGGTCCAACTATGAATTGTGGAAGATCAAGATGGAGGCTCTCCTCATTGAAAAGGACCAACATAGTGTAATTTTTGGAGTACAACAAAATAAGATGTCCAATGAAGAGTGGAAAAAGTTGAAATTGAAGGTGATAAGTATAATTCATTTATGTCTTTCAGATTCAATATTACTTAATGTTTCCAATGTTAGTTCTACTAAAGATTTATGGGATAAATTGCAAACTTTGTATCAAACAAAGTCCCTAACCAATAAGTTATTATTGAAGAAATGATTTTATGATTATAAAATGTTTGAAGGTACTACCATTACATAACACTTGAATGTATTTAATACACTAGTCCATCAATTGCAATATATGGGGGTGAAAATGGATGAAGAAGATAAATGCATCATACTTCTCAGCACACTTCTAGATTCATGGGAGACATTTGTAATGGTTGTAAGTAATACATCTACTAGCTTTAATTTTGATAGTATTGTTGGTTAGTTATTATCTAAGGAAGTAAGAAAGAAAACTTCTACTTCTCAAAATGATGTATTATTTATTAAAAATGATATAAAGACAAAGTTTGTTAACAGACCTCAATTTAAGAATAAGCCTTAAAAATGTGTAAAAAATCCATGGTACACAAGGAGGAAAAACATGAAGAGGGAGCATATAGCTTAACTAAAGATGATCTATTAAGATGTTCAACATGTCTAAGAAAATTGCTCTCACATCTAGAAGAATATGTCTTGTTTACTAAAAATAATGAGCCATTAAGATATGATGAGGCATGTTCATCTATGAAAAATGCAAAATGGAAATATGCAATGGATACTAAAATGTTATAAATTCACAAAAATAAAACTTGGAAATTAATTAAGCTTCCATCAGAGAGAAAACCCATTAAAAATAAATGAGTGTACAAAATAAAATCTAGGAATCAATACAAAGCATGACTTATAGCCAAAGGATTTTTTCAAAGAAAGGGGATTGATTGTGATGAAATCTTCTGTCCAGTAGTAAAATTAACATCCATAAGATCATTGTTTCTATCATAACTATTTATGATCTTGAACTTGAACAAATGGATGTGAAAACAACATTCCATAATGGTGATCTTGAGGAAGAAATATATATGCTTCAACTTGAAGGATATGAAATTAAAGGAAAAGAGCATATGGTGTGTTGACTATTCAAAGCACTATATGGATTTAGACAAGCACCAAGGATGTGGAATAAAAAATTTAATGACAACATGATAAATCTTGTCTTCATTAAAGTGTCAAGGACTCCTATATGTATGTTAAAAATACAAGTGACAAATATGTTATCTTGCTCCTATATGCTAATGACATGTTAATAGCAAGTAATAACATACATGATATTTAAGAGTTAAAACTTCATCTATCTTCTCAATCTGAGATGAAGGATCTTGGTGTTGCACAAAAACTTTTGGACATGGAAATTAAAAGGAACAAGGCTAACAAAAAGCTTTGGCTTGAATAGTCTTCATATGTTAAAAATATTTTTAAAAGATTTAATATGCATGATTACAAACCTATGACTACACCATGTGAAACTAGAATTAAAATTTTAGTTGAACAACGCCCAAAGATAAGTGAAGAAAAATAGGTCATGGTTAAAATTCCATATGCTAGTGCTATCAGCAATTTAATGTATGCAACGGTCTCTACTAGACTTGATATTACTTACATTATTGAAAAACTACATAGGTATATGTCTAATTTATGGAAACAACACTAGATTGCAGTGAAACAAGTCTTTTGATATCTTTATGGTACTTTAAATTATGGCATCTATTATAAAAATAATTCCAATGAACTTCATGGCTTCATTGATGTAGATTGGGGTAGTGATATTGATAGTAGGAAATCTCCTAGTGGATATATGTTTAATATTTTTGATGGTGTTGTTTCTTGGAAAAGTTAGAAACAATCTTGAGTTGCTTAGTCTACCACTAAAGCTAAATATGTTGCTACTAGCTTGGCATGTAGAGAGGCTATATGGATCCAAAGGCTAATAATAGAACTTGGCATCACTTAGACTCGAATTAATATTGGCTGTGATAGTCAAAGTGCCATAAGCATATCCAAGAATCCAACCTTTCATGCCCAAACGAAACACATTGAGATATAGTATCATTATATATAGAAGGAAATTAAAGAGAAAAGGATTCTTCTAAATAAAATTTCAATTAAAGCAAATTTTGCAGATGTACTTACCAAGTTAACTCCTGCTCAAAAGTTTCTCTAGTGCCGATCAACATTTGGTCTTCTTCTAACTTGATTTCTTAAAATGGTTTGGAACATTCTTCAAAGTAGCTTTACCTTCAAGAGGGAGAATTGTGAGGTGGATGAAGGCAAATCTGCCTTGATTTTCTTGATATTTCTGCCCTACCTTATTCTATTTTTATTCTTGTCTATGTTATAATTGGTCTTGTATCTATCCCTATCAAAATAAACTACCTTATCACTTTTAATTTTGGGTTCCATGACAATATATAAGGAGATCCAAGGGTGCATCAAATGCATCACATTTTCAAAGTATATGCTTGAGAATCGTCTCCCTTCCTTTGTAAATTCTTTTTGACATTCAATCTTCTGAAGCTGTGCTACTACAGTGTAAGAGCTAATTCTTTGCTAGGGTTTTTCACCTTGAAGATTTTCGAGGGTAACTCTGTTTTTTTTATTTCTTGCAGCTTTTTTTATTTAAATTTAATATAATATTGGTGCAAGTCACTAGGAATAACATCTTGTTTGAAATAATAAAGTAAAATTATATGCAGCGGGTACTTCAAATGCTCAGCTACAGCTTAATATGGAATTTGTAATATGAAAACGAAATTTAATTCTCTGTGCTATAAGGTAATGCAGGTTTTAAACTTCCGTGTATTGGTCACAACACCGGAAAAAGTTGCCAAGTTGTACCAGTTGTCCAACAGGGCCAAAAATGTAAAATATAAGAAATTTAATGCATATGTCAATTTAAAGAAAATTCAAATAATTTTATTCATAAGTTCAAGAATTCGAAGAGTTGTTTTCTTCCTTGTAACGTAAGGCGATTCGAAATTTGGATAATGTCTCCAGGCCACCACCGTGTATAGGGTGTTAGCACAAAGTTATGAGCTCAGTGCTATCAAATGCAAAGTCATGTCCGTATAGTAATCAGTTAGCCATCAACAAATTTAAGAAGTGAGTTAAGGGTGTAGACAACTTAATATATATACTTTTCCGGGATGAATTTGAATGCCTTTTTCAATGTATGGAAACTTGAATTTGATAGTCTTAAATAACTCAGTACTTTCGAGTACAAAGTAATATCTCTGGTAATCAACTACGCATGAACAAATTCAAGAAGTGAGAAGGTTTAGACAAGTTAATATATATTTTTCCGGGATGAATGCGAATGTTTTTTTTCGTTCTACGGAAACTTGAATTTTATATCCGTAGATAGCAAATTTTAAGGGCAAAATATTAAAATTTGTTGCTATTTTAAATACATTGATATAAACAACTAAATTCAGTCAAACAATATGGAATTTTACATGTATTATAAATAAAATTAAAATAATATTTAAGCAAAATTGATATTTAAGCAACACAATTAATTATGAAAAGAAATAATTAGCAAACGTAATACCTGCCGTCTTATCTCCATATTGAAGTCTTGCACTTGGGTTTCAGTACTAAAACATCTGTGCATATGCATGGATTTTGAGATGCAGTGACGCATGATTGGGTCTGCAACCGGACTCTGTAACCGTCATCCCATCCAAAGATCAGGCTTTTTTCTTGCAGAGTCCTCAGCACATGTTCTTCTATTACATCCCCAAAATTGATTGCCGTCCGGGAAAAGTGCTTGGAATAGTCATGTAAGAAAGTGCAGAAAGTTTCAAGGGCATCCATACATTCTGGGGTGAGGGAATCCGTGATGAGTTTGATCATGCTTTTCCATTTGGAGTCCGTTTCAAGGGATGATAAACTGATGTCGAGGATTTGTTGCAGTGCAGAATGGGGGCATTCATGGGTAGCAATAAATTTAGCCACCATCACTACACATTCTGGTATGCCATCGCACACTGCAAACAGTTTGCTTCGTAGTTGCTGCTGAGAATCAAAGGAAGTTGTTGACAGTTTCAGCATGAGCAGTGTGTGCCAAACAGTGTCATCTCCCATTGCTGATGCTGCAATCTGCTCTAACTCATCCTCTGTCTTTCGAGACCATGTTGTAACAATCTCTATCTCTTTTGATACACTCAATGTCTCTTGAGGTTGCTTCAGCAAGACATAGTTATAAATACAATCTTCAGTCAAGACCTGTTTCAAGGCTTCCCATGCGGATTTCATGTTTCTGGTAGTTAGCAGGATTCTGCGCTCGCTGGACTTGTCCTAGAAAAACCCCATGCTTAACATATCACACAAGGACCACGAAGAAACGTTAAGGTTAACATTCTCCAAGCATATGAAGTGGCACTCCTCGGGGCCAACACAGGCACGAGCTTCGGATTCCAGAGAAACCAGGTTCACCAGCTTCAACCTCCTCCTCAACAAATCTTCTTCCTTCCGTTTCATGCCCTGAACTTGCTCAAGCTCCTCATCATCATCGTCTTCCTGCTCATCCTTCTCTTTATTTCCTAATTCGCTTTCTTGGTATTCTCCATCATCGTCATCATTGCTGTCATTATCCGTACTATCCTCTTCTTCTGCCTTTTGCTCTTTATTTTCAGGCACATACCTGATCCATTTCTCCATTATTGAAAAAGGCCTGTTGCTCCTAATTAGAATTAGGAGCACCACAGTAATTCATAGATTGAGAAATTTGTGATTAATCATAAGATCTTTGATAAATCACAAGTCAACATTGAAGCCTATTCAAAATCGGATAAGATATTTGATCTAATGAATAATGTTATATTTTAATTAATTTTTTAAGTTTAATATATTGTATATTGTTAAGTCAAAAAGGAAAATAATAGGGTAAATACAGAATGAAAAAGAAAAGAATGCTTTATTGATGTAGAATAATGTATTTGGGTCATGCTCTAGGTATTGCTTGGGGTTTTCTTCCTTCAACATCTATCCCATAGAGACAAATCCAAAACTAGCATCATGGTTAGGCCTACAATCCATCACAAGTGATGGCCATTCCTCTTCTGGTTCTGCTTCACCCAACACCTAGTCCTCTTCTTGTTTTGCTTCACCCAGCACCCCCATTACTTGCCTTTACTAGCTTCACAACTCTATGCTAATATGATCTCTAATGCTAGGGTGTAAATAACTTACGTCAAACCTCAAGCGGTTACCTCAAGAGACATATCCATTTTTACAACATGTCTTTTTGGGTCTTAATTACAACACACCCTTTTAGGTATTGTTACACTAATCTCAAGATTAATTATGAAGAGACACCATCTTTATTATGCATTAGCACCATTTGAGAACAAGGACGTTACAATTGTGGATCTTAGTAAGGGACCATGGATTAGTTATGAATTATGGTGATATCATCGTGATAGTTGAAGGGCTAAATTTAAATTAAAAAAGAGAAATTTTATTTTATATATATTGTAAGAGGGATCATAATGCAACCAAAAATGTATTATAATGTGGTGGTAGCCTAGTGGTAAGACAATTTGATAACTCCAAACCATGGTTTTGATTCTGGTGGGTAATGCTAAGTTATATAAAGTTCTAATTAGACTATATATCTTAGGATGTACCTATGTTTAACTTATTTTGGCTTCCAACACACATGATGGGGTTGTGCATGTGATCCTTAAAAAAACATAAGATAAACTAACATAAATTAAGTACAAAA
>MNCI01035712.1:425729-465527 GCA_015680685.1 Gnetum montanum
ATTGTAAAACCTTATCAAATCTCATAGATGAGTTCTTTCTCAAATTTTGCGTATGCTAGGTATTCCCTATATGTGATATGTAGCATTCATAGGGTCTATTTGCTATGGTAAATGAGTAAGAGCTTGTTAGATTGTCCTATAGAAACAATGCATAACATCATCGCTTAGATATTATAAAAAGTAGAAAAGGGTTCCAACATCAAGGATGGGTGTGGGTAAAGAAGCAAGTACAATAATAAAAATTTCAGATTGCAACCTAGAACATGGGAATCCTCAAAAAAAAACCACTAAAATTACCAACACCCTAAAATGATAAAGAATTAGCATTGTGTAACACCTTGTATTTTTGGTTCCTTAAGCTTATGCTATCTATATAGACTTTGGATATCTCGTAAGTGTTATTTAGATGAAGGTTCTTACATGAGATAGCTATAAGAAGAAATGTTAGCCATGCATTTATAATATTTACATATTTCACTTTATGCACTAACTTGGTTAAATGAGTTGGTAGGTATCATGGATGTTGACAAGGAATTGAGGCTACATTGGCATGTGAATGATGTGCACTAATATTGCTCAGTGTTGAAAATTATTATGTTTTAACATATTTTTTTGATGTGCTTAAGTTGAGATCATGTATTTCATTCTTTGTTGATTATATTAGAGTTGTTAAACTCAAATATGTTTATGTAAGTTTTGAGTAAGAATATGTGTTTTTATTATGTGGGTTAACTATAGATAGTTTATTTTACTGTTACATATACTTCATAATTCATATTTTGATTGCTTTACTAGGCAAGCATAATGTGATTAAATATTATTAACATATTTTGATAAGTCTAATTAAATTAGTTTTTACTTTAATGAATTTATATGTTAGAAATAGATGTGCAAGTTAAGTATGACCTATAATAAGAGTCATGAATATAGGTTTAGTAATGTTCTAAATAAAGCACTATGATACATATAGTAATGTATATGTAATAAATTATTTATATGGATATAGATTATGTAAAGATTTATGTTCTTGCTATGATATGTATCTTTCTCCTTGCTTTGTACTTAGTGAGGTTTGGATAATATTTCACATTTTGTTATACTAGGATCAATTATATTTTCTAGCATCATATATTTTACATTAAATGTATTTCTAATATTTTATGATCCATGTAATATTTCAATTTCAATGCATTTTTCTAGTAATGTGCCTTTCTATGATATTATGTATTAATTTATTTAAGTGAGTTGATGTGGGCATAGCATGGCTTAACAGTTAATTGTATGAATAATCTTATATGAAAGTGTTACATGGTTTGATATTAATAATTGTATGTGGATTATTTTTATGTGAGTTTGTGTTATTTTAGTTTATTTTATTGTTATGGTATTTTATTAAATTAGTTAGCTTATGTTATGGAATTATAATTAATTTGAGTAACCTTTCCTTGGATGGAAGAGTTACATGAGTTACAAGGATTGTAGGAGATTGCTTTATATGTAGTGTTAATTATGGTAACTGATGTATTTTTGCTTTACTTGATTTTTGGATGATTTCATTAAAATTCGCACAACTCTCTATTTAAACACCATAACATTTGATTTCTAGAAGAAGAGGTGTTATGGAATTTAGAGCTTATGATGGTGCAAGGAGATTTTGCTAGTTTGAAATCGTAAGTAGCATAAGATCCATGATTGAGCATCTTGTGTTGCATGGATTTTTGTGCTTGTTATAGGTGAGTAATTTTGATTAGTTTTCCATTTATTTTGATTAGGATTTTGTGCACATTAGTAGGAATGGATATTATTTAATTTAAATAGAATTGTAGTAACATTGCTATTTCTATGAGAATTATGATTTGGGAATTTGGTTTTACTTTACATGAATGAATTATGTGATTCAATTGCTATAATTTCATAATGTTGAGTTTAGGTTTTAAGAATTTTATGTAGTAATTTATTAGATTCAATAGTAAATGATAAAATGGTTGTATCTTATAAGACTGTGATATTTATATTTTTGAAGTCTTTAGGAAAGTTTCTACGATTTCAAAACAAGAAGTGTCTTAAAATTTAAAATAGAATAGGAATTATAGGCTATTATTTTTATGATATTTGGAATCACATCAATTTTGATGGCATAAATTTAAAGGTCTATATCTCATATTTCATAGTAGATATCGAGATAAAATTTTTACTACATAATCCTCTAGATGTTAGATTTTAGATCTATTAGGAATCATTGAAGAAAAAGTATAGGTTGGCTTGGTTATAAGCCATTCTTTCCTTGCTATTTGAAAATACATTAGATTTTATGGCAAAATCCTATTCTTCAAGATCTCTCAAACTACACCTAATCTTAATATGAAATCTTTCCAAATCATCCCTTGAATGTTAGCGTTTTTAAAAAATTAAGAATTAGTGAGAAATATTTTAGAATGATCAATTTATGATTGAATTACTAATAGTTACTCTTTCTATAATAGGTTTAAATAGAATCCAAAGGCATAAATTTAGAGCTTAATATCTCTTTCAAAATATTGCATATTTTCCTAAAATTTATAAATCCATGAATATAGTATTTTGGCATTTAAAATTTGAAAATTTTAAAAAGTACACATGATAACTATGAACATTTAACATTAAGTGTAGTGTGTGTTAGTGTCCTTATTTGTAGGTTGATGAGTGAAGTGGATAGTTTGATTTGATTAAATTTGTCGGATGTTTTCGATTGATGTTTGATGTGTGCTCTTGGATGTTTCGATTTACTGTACATACTAACATGTTTGTTGACTAGCATGTCATCACCTTGCTACCATGAGACTTGTTCTCAATTTAGCTAGAAGAGATGCTAAGATATCTTACTCAACATATTTATAGGTCACTAGGGCTAGGTGGACCATGGAGATTGTTTAGTGTCCTTGATAATTTCTAGATTTTATGCTTATGATAGTTTTAGTCATAGTCTTTATCTGTTGGCATATATGTATAACATTTGAGTCACATAGTTAATTATCTCTCTTTAACTTTTACGTATTGAATTATGAAATATGATGCATAGTTGAATAGGTTTATTATGATTAATGATTTATGAGTACTTTTAGATTTAGAGATGCATTATGTATATTTCCTTTTAGTTAATTTAAGTTTCAATTATTATATACATCAATTATGTGTGTAGTTAATTATATTTCTTCCTTTAATTATTTTAGTCTCTTTTTATCCTTTTGATCATGGTTTTACCGTACATTTTCCTTTTGGTATGTTAGGTTGATTTGGTTTTTATTTTTATGCTATGATCAATCATTAGTTAGAAATTTTATGCTTGATGTAATGTTCTTCGACATAAGGCTAGGAAGGAGGATGTTACCCATTGCCTACCTTAGAGAAAGAAGGTAAAAAGGGGAGAAAGCTAAAGATTTAGGCTAGGGTTATAAACTCTTCTACTTAGGAAAAATTATTATAATTGAGTGGTAATCATAGTTGATTAATTTATCAAAGATAATATGATACAAGTATATTACTATGATAACCAAATTTTAGGCTTCAAACTTATGCTTGGAAATGAGATTATCAATATCATTAGCATATATGCTTCATAAGTTGGTCTAGAAAATTCCATCAAGTAAGATTTTTGGGACTTTATGGATTAGGTGCTTCAAAATATTTTCTAGAAAGAAAGCATATTTATTGAAAGGGATTTTAATGATCATGTTAGATCTATGAACATGGGATATGAAAGGATTCATAGAGGATTTGAATTTGGAGAAAACAATAAATGGGAGATTTACTACTACAATTTGCAATTGTTGATGGCTTTAGAATTACAAATAATTATTTTTAAAAAAGAAAAAAAATTATTTAATTATATTTAAAAGTGATATGGATAAACCAAAAATTGATTGTTTCTTGTTATGTAAAAGAAACTAGGCCATGTGAAAAGATTGAAAGATCATACCTAGAGGATGGCTTTCAACTTAGCATTAAGTAATGGTCATGAATTTAGTTATATAGAGCTTCAAAGGTAGCATAAGAAAAGGAAATAAATGGAAAAAATGGTGAAATTTAAAGGAAGATAACCTCACCTTATTTAGATAACCTCACCTTATTTAGAGAATAATTGCTTCATTAAAGTACACTAAAATTTAGATTACTCTACAAATTTAATTTAGGGAAAAATGAAGAGTTGCATTCAAATTATTGAAAAGAATAATTTGGATGAAATAAAAAGTAAACAAAATACATCATAAATAAGATATGGTGATAGAGTGATGAAGTGCAACATTCTATTCAAAAGAATAAAAAGAAAAATACTTTGAGTGATAACAAAGTGGTGGCCAAGAAAATAGGCTGATATACAAAATGATAAAAAAGGAGGCAACTATAGCAGTACCCAAAGCTAAAGATAAGTACTTAAATATCTTTTATGATAACTTAGAAATAAAGGAAGAAGAAAATTCTATTTATAAATTAATAAAAATCAAAAACCAAAAATATAAGAACATTAATAATGTGAAATGCATCAAGGAAACTAAACAAATAATTTTGATAAAAGACAATGAAATTTAAATAGGTGGAAAATTTATTTTTAAAAAATTATTAAGTTAAGAATTCTCAATAGATGACATCCAAGAAGAAAAACTAAATTTTGGTTTAGTTATTGACCTTTTCTTTTTTGAGGTGAAGACAATCTTATGGAAAATGAAAATTGGAAAAGCTATTGCACTAAATAACATTTCTATAGAAGCTTGGAAAGTAATGAAACATACTAGAGTTTCTTGGATGATATTATTAGTTAAAAACATTTTAAATGTTGAACAAATATTGAACAATTGAAGAGAAAGCATCATTGTTTCCACCTGCAAGCTCATCATGGCTCATGGTGTTCTAGTTGTAAGAGTTTCTTTGATCATAACCCATGGTTCACTCTTGCTCAATTATCATGAATTTACCATGACTCATGGTCCACTCATGGTGTTAATTAACTTGTTGATGATCTAGAATTGTAACTACAACTTATGGTTTCCTCATGGTTGAACATTTAGAATAAAGTAAATTCACCATAACTCACAATGTACTCATGGATTATGATCACATCTAGTGGTATCCAACAATTTAAATTTTTATCATTGATCATCACCACAACTTATGGTCAACTTGTGAAATCTTCAAAAATTAATTCTCTTGATATTTATTACCATCATGACTCATGGTTCACTCATGGTCACTTATATTTTAGGTTTTTTCATATATAAGGAAAAATTTTAAATATTCATCCTCATGTCATATTATCCCACTCATCCCTATAGTCTTCATTGACTTGGAAAAAGCATATGATAAAGTATCTAGAGATATTATCTGGTGAGTGTTCTAGAGAAAAAAACAGCCTTCATAAATATATTAAAGTGATTCAAGACATGTATGAAGGAATTACCACAAATTATAATAGCTTGTGGTATAATATATGATTTTCTAGTTATAGTGGGTTTACATAAAGTGTTTATGCTTAGCCCATGATTCATTACCATTATTATGGATGAATTACCCAAGGAAATATATAAGGAAATCCCTTCATGTATGTTATTTACAAATGATATTATGTTGGTGGGTATAGCTAATGAAAATATTACTTCTAAAATGGAGAAGTGGGGATATGCTCTAGAATCAAAAGGATAAAAAATTCATAGAAGTAAAATATATATATATATAATGCAATTTTAACGATAGCATAAATAGTGATGAAATAGTGGTGACAATTCAAGGCTAAAAAGTTCCTCAGTGTAAATAGTTTTGCTACCTAGAATTAATCCTTGAATTAGATGGTAAAAGAAATAAAGATATAAGAAATAGAATTAAGGCAAGATGATCAAAACGGAGATAGGCTAGTGATGTTCTATGTGATAAAAGAATACTAATAAAACTAAAGTGGAAATTTTACAAGACAATAATCAACCATATTATTTTAGTATTAGGTAGTACAAAAGATGCTTAAAAAATGTGGTAGAAATACAAATGCTTTGATAGATGTTGAACATTACTAGAAGAGATAAATTACATAATACAAACATTAGAGAAAGACTTTAAGTGGCTTCTATTTCAAATAAGTGATAAGAATGGTGGCTTCGATATTTGGGACATGTGTAAACAAGATTAGACAATGAACCTATAAAACAAGGTTACTATTCTTGGAAAACCACTAAAAGAAAGAACAAATAAGACAAGGGAAAAAGCAATCAAAAATGATTTGAAGAAACTAGAAATAAATAAATATCTAGCTCTTCATTGAAATGAATGATGAAAAAGAATAGTTAACCCCATTTTGTTGGGACAAGGGTAGGATGATTATGATGATGAATGAAAAGATTAATAATTTTATAAATGTACTTTTCTTTAAAGATCATAAAATCAAATAAATAGTTTAACTAAATATTAAAACTAAAGTTGAAATTTTATTTATCCATAGATCCTCTAGATCTATCCACAGATATTAATCTTGTAGAAATTCCACAATAATAAAATTATCAAATCATATTTAAACCACTATAAAAGAGGAGTACTAAAAATTACAAAGGACTACATCTTTGAAATAATGCATGTGATTAACTTTAATAATATTAAATAAATAAATATAAGAATCAATAAAATTTAGATTATAGAAATAAAGGCTTTACATTGAGTAAAATTTGTGGAAGGACATCATTATGTCCTTATCTTGATAGTATAGGAACCATTGATTTAGGACATACTATACACCATACTACTATTGATCATTTAATGTATGTTATACAACTTTCTTGGTTAGGTTGAAAAAGAAAAAAGACTTGAAAGATATAAAATATAATAGATATTTTAAATCACCTCTCATTGAATACATAAAAATAGTAAGTCCTCTAAAGTTCATAGGTTGTTAATAAATAATAGTAAGGATTTTTGTATAAGGGATTGTAGGAAAGAAATTAGAGAATTTCTTGAAATCATTATTAATTTGAATAATATTAATTGAGATCAACATTATTCTACGAACTTGACTTGGTGACCTATCTTTATTATTATCAATATTTTTTTATTTCTAATAAATAGTGATCATTTTTAGATGTTATTTAGTATATCCTATCTTTATTATTATTAATAATATTTATTTACAAGCTTGTTATAAGAAGTTGTGATTTCAATTATGCTCATAGTTTTTATTTGTTTGTTTAAATCCTTTTTTTAGTTTAATTTGTTTCTTATTTGATTTATCTTTTCTTTTGTTTTTTTTTTTAATAATGATAATTTTCCTAAAAATAGTTTATACATATTTTAGAAGCTATTCCTTTTGATTTTAAAAATTTAACGTTACTTTTTTAAAACATAAAGCTAGCCACCTTATCTATACAACATCTCAACTCAACTAGTCGCTACCTATAATGTGCCTAGGAAAAAATTAAAGCTCAAAATAAGTGGAAGGATACAGTACAAAAGGAGGGTGTTAAAACCCACATATAATATTAATAATAAGAAAAAAATCTAGAGTAAGGAATCATACCCTTTGTTAAAGGTCTTGATAAAGGGCATCAAATTTGATTGGGCTACTTCTTTGGCTACTGGGCTTTGAGAGAAGATCTTTAGACTTCGTGTTGACACCTCTATGATAATCCATATGCCCTTTGCATTTTTCATAGATTATCAAAATAGGTTTGTGAAGTTTTTGATGGTGTATAGGAATGGCCAATTGTTTTCTCAAGACCCAAGCCAAATTTCTAGGCCTTGGATAAAGCACATTTACCCAACATTGTAGGCCTAGAACCTACTAGAGGGAATAGATGAAACATTATCCATCACCACTAAGAATCTTGATGTTAGGTAGCATGAGTCTCCTAATAGTATTGATGATGATGAGCCCCTTTTGTTTCCTACTAGTGTTTAGGATGCCAAATGATGGTGTATGGAGGCTAAAGGGTTAGCTAGAGAGAAACTCAAGAGGCCTATGGAGGAGGCACCCCTAGCATCAGATTAGCCTACCCTAGAAAAAACTTAAGTTTAAGCTTAAGCCATCATAGTAGGCAGTTGTAGGTATGCTTTGTTTAACTTTGGATATTTCATGTTTTAAAATTTTGTGGCTACTTTATGGTTTTATGTGTTGAGTGGCTTTCTATGTGCCATGCTTATAGATAAGTGTCAGGTTATAGTATCCCAAGCCACTATGGAGGCAAAACAAAGGTGTGCAGAAGAGGTGCTCCTAAATCAACATATGGTTGAAGGACTTGCTAATGCTAGTGTAGATGATCTAGATGCCTTGTTTGGTGAGGTGGTGCTAGGTACCTCTCCCATTATCATGCCAGTGGAGGAGGAACCAAGTATGCTTATGCTCACTATTTTCATTATATTTCATTGGTTATCTTTGGCCATCATCCTAACCTTTCAATGATTGTTATGCTTACAATAGTTCTTGAGCCACCAATGCAAGCTCTCATCCCTGAGTTTCATGCAAAACCATGGGTAGAGACTCCAAAAAAAATGGAGTTCTTACATGGAATGTTTAAGAACATCATTGATTGATTACATCAGGTCACACTTGAGATAGGTAAGGATTTTGTTTTATGTGCTTCAATTGTAGGCTTTATTTGCATTATGGTTATCTTACATTTTGTCTTACAATTATATTATATGCTTTGTGTAGTATCATCTATGAAGTGGGACTTTAGCAAAGCCATGGAGGTAGACTCCTTACCTAGACTTCCCTGTGATATGTCTAGTGTACCTATGAAGCTGTACGACACTACCATCGGTTTAGCAATGCCATGCACAAAAGCTTCATGGGAGATAGAGAGGTCTAATGAATCCCTATGGGAGGAAGTTATGGTCTTGAGGAAAAAGACTCAAATGTAGGAGGACATGATTAGAGATCTTTGAGACCATAAAGCCTTTGTGGAAGCCCAAGTGGCTAACTTGGAGGAGTTATGGACTAAGGAGATTACATGGGCCTACTACTAGCATGTTGTTCAGGAAAAAAGTAGTAGTATTATGGAAGATTGAGGAGTAACATATGTAAATGGATCTTATCTCTCAAAAGATTGGGGATTGAAAGGATCACTACACTTGGGTCTTGGAGTGGGGCAAGACACAAAAGGCATACAAGTGTCAATATAAGGTTGATTATGGGGCCTACCTAAAATGGATTAAGGAAGAGTCTATTAAATGACATAAGAGAAAGCTTTTCATTTAGGGGATCTAGGTAGAGAGTGCTTATCAAATTTTTGGAAATAGTCTCAAGGTGGAGCAATCCCCTACTCTTCAAGTTACTACCATTGCGAGTAAGACCACTACAACTACTATTACACATGAGCCTCCTACTTGGACTTCTATAGATAGGTTTGGCATTCTTTTTGGCATTAAACTTGGGGATTTTGACTAGGTCAACATGAAGGAGGACCAAATCCTCCATCATTTGGAGGAAGGCCTTTCCCATATACCCTCAAAAGTGATGGAGCTAGACTCTTCACGGGTTTGATCAATTTTATGTTTTAGTTTTTGTTTTAAGTTATGTTTTTTGCTATGAGTTACTAATTGGATATATTGCATTTTAGGCCTCATGAATGATTGGTAATCCTAGTGGCATTGGTGGGAATGACCTGCCACTTCCTCCTCTAGATACTACTCAATAGCCTCCTTCAGTTTAGCTTGTTTTTGTTTTTACGTTTATGGATATGGTTAGCCAAGACTATGTTATAGATGGTTATTATTTGGCATCATTGTTGAACATTGTAGTTATGGCTACATCTTATGGACATTTTAATTTTAAATTTCAATATTTGGTTTTATTTTTTGGCTATATGCATTTATAGTAGTAAATGTTATAAACATGGCTATGTTGATGTTCTTATTATAACATTAAATCAATGCAATAATAGGCTAAAAAAGGAGATATAATAAAAAAATGAATTGTTTCTAGTTTTATGCCATCATGGGAATAGGTTATATAGTTTTTCCAATTTATGGCCATGGTGGACCATAATGCTAGTTTAACATCTTAGCGGATGGTAGTGCCAGTTTAATGTCTTAGTAGAAAAGAATGCTAATTTAAGATCATAGTGAACCATGTCATAAAGAGATGCTTTTTTAATGTTTAAAACATAAGTAAAAATAAAGAAATTTGGTAGATAAAAATGAAAATGAACTTAGGCTACATGCATTAGGGTATGTGCATAAAGTGTAAAACAATAATTGCATAAATAATAAACTATAAATGAAAAGTAAGGTTATATGGCTATTGTTATATCTAGTCATAGAAGCATGGGAAGGTTAAGGTAAAATTCACTTATGCAAACTCTTTCTAATATTTACAAGATTAGGGAGTGAGTAAGGCCTAATCTACCTAAGCTTATATTTGCAATCTCCTTCTCTTATGATGTTAAAATGGAGTTCATCCCATAATGTATCATGTTACCTATCATTGTTATCATTGGTTATCTTGGGTTTTTTCTCTTCATGGCTAGGAGATTCTTCTTGAAGCTCCACTTTGGATCCGTATTCTATGTCCATGTTGTTGATAGCTAGGGGAGCTATGTTGTTTCCATGAATGATGATTTCACCTCCCTTGTAAGGAAGGTGAATTTCTTGGTCGATGGATGAGGAGATAGCTCATAATTGAGCCAACCAAGATCTTTCTAGGATCAAGTTGAATCTTGGTGTCTCTTCCACCACCACGAAGTTTGCAGTTGTATGGAATTGTTCTCTAGCTACAAAATCCAAGGAGATAGACCCCTTGATGACAACTCTTGATCCATTGAAAGACTTAAGAGCAACGATGGTCATAGGTTGTACTTGCTCAAATAAGCTCATGCACTCGATGTTGATGCATGGGATGATGTTGGTTGTAGCTCCATCATTAACATGCACTTGATGTATTTTAAATTATCCAATGCGTATGGTTATGAATAAAGGGCCTATTGTCACTTGTCCTTTCTAAAGATTAACCTTAATTTCTCCTCTCCTAGTGATGGAGGAATCATCACTGCATGGATGGCTTTCTTGTAAGTAGGAATGTCCTCACTAATAGGTATGGAGGTCAACATTTTAACTAGTACCTCACAATGTGTGGCAGAAGTCATGATTAGGTCATATAAGCTTAACATTGTGTTTTTTTACCTAAGTGATTACTAACTTAGTCCATTGCACTAAGGAATTTTTTGTCATTGGTTGTGGATTTCTCACTCGAGTTGTGCTTTGCTTCCTCCATGCATCCCAAAATGAGAACTTCAACTTTAGGCTATGGCTATTTGAGTTGTATTGGTTTTGGAAACCTTGATGAAAAATGGTTTCCTTTGAGGCATTTGTGATGGTACTCTCATAATAAAGGGAGGTCTTGAGCTATGTGAAGCCAAAGAAGCCTTTTCATTGTAGAGGGATACTTGGATCACAAATGGTTCTCTTATAGGTCTCCTATTTTCATCGATGTTGAATGCCAAAATAAAATAGGGGCTATCATTAGCATTCAATAGGTCTTTTTAGACCTACATCGATTGGTTCTATGGCTAAACTAGGTTAGGAGCATTTAAGACTAGTTCCCCCTTATCTATCATCGATTGTAGGTCATTCTTCATGCAAGACAGAAATATATATCATGAGCAAGCAATTAATGAGAATGGAAAAAGTGATCTAGCTTAAAGTATTTAGACAAATAAGGACCATCTTGCATTTCCCAAGTTGGATCCTTGGCTATTTCACATAGTTGATCATGTTTCTTTCGAGTGGCTTTGATCATTTGTTTATGTTGTATGTTTCTACATCTTAATACTTGATCTAGCAACTTGGATGGTCTTAATGCCAATGTAGTATATTTAGAACTACCCTTACTTTCAAAGTTAGGTCTACTTGTTGTTAATGTAGTGGTCCCAGAAGTCGATGATTGGTTATTGTGGTCATTGGTGGGGACCTTAGGTGGGTTGGTCATTGGTGGGGACCTTAGGTGGGTTGGTCATTGGTGGGGACCTTAGGTTGGTCTTTGGTCCTTGGTTTGTGGTCTTGGCTTCTTTGGTTATAGTTTCTATAGTAGTGTTGTTTTATTTGCTCTTTTCCTTCTCTCTTTGAGTGTGCTGGTTTTTATATGATATGTAGGTCAAATCATGGCTAGCCTTCACATCATCCTCAATATGTTTAGTTTGTGAAAGTGGTGGCTAAGAGATCATGGATCAAGGTAGTAGAGTTTAGAGTTGATGAAGTAATTAACTACTTCCTTGAATATGGCTAGCAAGTGGGCTTTGGATATGAACTCCAGTATTTCATTTAGTAGTCCATTCCACCACTAAATGAGTTTTTGTACCAACTCTAAGGACCCTTGTTTTCAAGCTTAGATTCTACCCTAAATTCATCCTCTTCTTCTTATTGTTCCCCAAAGGTAGGCTTGTCATCTTTCTCCTCTGTGGCAATCAATTGGGCTAGGTTGCTAAAATAAACATTGTTAAGAAGAATTTCTTCATACAGGGAACAGATGTACTCTTTCCCACCCCTGTGTATGAGTTCAAACTACCTTTTAGCCTTGGCTTCAATTCATGGAATTAACATGCTTGCTTATATTTTGGCACAAATGAAGTTATAGTAATCTTCATTAATGGCTGTAAAATTAGAATTCCCCCCTTTGACTCTCAAAGATCACCTACACTTAATGATTGTAGGGTCTTTGGGATCATACACCCTCATGACTTGCTGCTAATGATCTTCACTAGTGAAGGTGAAGGGTAATTTGGTGGTTTTTTGAAAAGGCATGATTATAGTGCCAAGAATTACCTAGGAATAGGCTATAAATGGTAAAATTAGAGCAAATTCTAGTGAACGGAATTCAGAAACTCTTAGATGAAATAAAAATGGAAACAAATGATGTACTTACTATAATTAGTAAGTGGGAGATAAGGGATGTTTGCCCCATTACTAGAAATGGAATATTGACAACGTTGGCTTTAAACCTCACCCAAGTTGGCTTCCCAAGTGACTCTATGTTGGGTATGGAAAGGGAAGAAAGAAGCGGGGGTGAGATCATGGAAATCTCACACCTTCTTATTCCAACATTGGAAAGAGAGGGGAATGTTTGAAGACCAAAATGGAAACTTGTTAGTTTCCAAATATGGTTTTGGCAAGCTACCAATTTTTACCAAAAAGGAGGGAAAAGTAGGCTTGGTTGGTATGAAACTAATGTTAGTTTAGTCGTGAAGAATATGGTTACAAAGATTAAATGTTTATTAAGGCTTCCATGATGGCTTTGCTCTAGGAATTCATAGCAGATGTTGTAAAATTTCAGCATCCAAACCACTTGTAGCTTCCACGCTAAGGTTTCTACCATAGGAGGAGGGGGGATAAAGGTAATGTTGGATTCCTTGCAAGTTTTGGCTAGAAAATGGCTTTCTTGCAACAAAAGTAGATCTGGTTATAAACTTGGTTTCAAAAATCACCAATGTTGGCCTCCCAACTACTTCCACATTAGGTACAATAAAGGTGAGAAAGAAGGGGCATGAGATGATGGAAATCTCACACCTTCTACCTCAACGTTGATGGGGGAGAGGCTGAAAAACAGAGTGGAAAGTTAGTATTTTTTCACTAAAATATGTTTAGATGGTTGCTAATTATTTTAGCTTGGAAAAATGGGGTGGGGGAGGGGGGAGGGGAAAAAGCTAACTTACGAATGAGTTGAACCACCCACTTTTAGAAGCTAGGAAAAATTGTTTTGGTAGTAAAAAAAATAGGGAAAAAGAGATATGAATGCTGGCTTTGGGCTATAAAATTCACAGTAAGTGCTATGAAAATCCAAAGCCCAACCACCTACAACTTCCATGCTATAGTTTTGGTCATGGAAGGGGAAAGAATAACATTGATTTTTCAAAGGTTTTAGCTACAAAAAATCAAGAAAAAGCTTGCAAAATGATAACAAAAATAGTAGATGTGGCCATAGAATTTAGATAAAAGCCATCCTTCTAGAATGAAAACTATTGTGATTCAAAACCTTAATTGCTAGAATGAAAACCAAGGATCGTCCATGTAAGCAATTCCCCAACCTTAAATCCCTAGGGCCTCTATAATAAAAATGGAATTTAAGGTGCCTTGGCTAGTCTAGTAGATCAACCAGAGACTTATGAGATGCAAAGCATATGGAAATATAAATATATCCAAATAATGCACAAATCATAAATTTACTTTTGAACACAAAACTCAAAACCTTAAACTTTATTAAGAAACGATAAAGAATAAGTTAGAGGAATGTGTACAAATGGTGCATAGGTGAGCAAAAAAAGGGGTGTTCACTTAAGAAAGAGTTCAAAGCCCCTTGAAGCCAATGTGATGAGCTCCACAATCTAGGTGGTAAGCCACTATTGATGTTATGGAACCTTTCTTCACTGCTACAACCTTAGATCTATCAATTGGACCACTCAAGGCTACTATGCTTCCATGCTAGGATTCAAGAGAATGCAAGTATGGGAACTTGCAAGAGCTCTTAAGTGCTTAAAAATTCCTCAAGTGTAAAATTGTAAAAACCTGGCTAAACCTTGGTAGAATTTTCTTATCAAAAATTGCTCAAACTACCAAAAATTGTTGAACCACCAAAGTGCTTGTGTGTAAAAAATTGTTGAACCCGTAAATGGTGTTTGAGGTTGGCTTGTATAGCATCTTTGGGTCATGAATGGGGCTACAAATTTGCTACAAAATGGCTGCAAATTTAGGGAAAATGGGTACCCAAATTTGGGGGGTTACTATACATAGTAAGTGATTCCCCCCATGGCCATTTTGTTTACTATAAATAGTAATTGGGGCATACCTTCCATGCTGGAGATGAGTCTTCCACATTGATCTCTTCACTATGCTTGTTGAAATGGTTGGTCAATGTTAAAGTTCATGAATTGATGAATTTTTCTCCTAATGGCTTCCATGGTAAGAGATTGAATTTTCCATGCTAGGGGGAAACTTTCCAGGCTAGGGAAAAACTTTTACACTAGGAGGAAACATTTTAGGTTGAGGGGGAAAAGTTCCCAAGCCAGGGGAAAGTTTCCAAGTTGTACATCTACTGTTCACATTCAAGGGGAGAAAGTTTCCAAATCCCCTATCCTTCCATGTTAGGGGTAGGTGAGATCTATCCCTTGTAGGTGTGCCTAGTGTATAAAAATGTATACGCCCCATAAAACCCATCAACTTGTCCTTTTTAACATTCCAAAAGGAATTTTGACCTCCCAAGCCCAAATATAGACACTAGATAACTTTTTTCACTTGTGGAATAAGGCTTTAATCACTTTTTTTCAGCTCCAAAGTATAAACTATGTGAAATTGTCCATTTTGGAATACAATTCTCACATTTACAATGAAATTTGATGTTAGCTTTTATTGGGTGAAAACTACATGCTCAAGATTGATTATAACATGCAAAATTTTGTGGAGTTTCAAAAGGTAGTAGGCCATCATCAACCATACTACCTCTCTCACAATCCTTTCTTGCTTTAAATGAGTAATGAACTTGGAGCATAGCCTTTATAACCCATAAAGTTGCTACACTAAAATTGAAGAAGGATTCCATCAATTCTAAGAAAGTAACTCATGCTACTTAGAATTAAATTTAAAGGACCTTAGATTCTATAAGTTCTAAAAATTAGGGTTTATAGTCTTAAAGCTTATTTTGGAACTTGATCATCTTCCCAAGATTTGAATTCTTTAGAGCATCTACCACCCAAGTAAGGAATGGTAACATTCAAGACTTGCTATGTCCACCCTTCCATACCATGCCTAAGATGCAAAACTTATAGAAGGATTTCTAAATAGTCTATCATAGTGACATGATATAATACACTAACCTATGAAATTATGAGTTCTAGGCATCCCTTGAATCAATTTTTCTAGATGTTTAGGGATCTCAAGATCATCATAGTTACCTACCTATCTGAATATTGATCCCATCACCTAAGAGTTCTTTGAAAGACTCAAAACATCCCCCCACTTGAGATAGGCTTCCATAGGAACACATTCATTAGATCCTAGAAGTCACAATGGGTCATGTCTCTTCTAGTCTAGCTATTCCTTATTTTTTAAAAATTATTTTAGTGTACATTAAAGGTCTCTTATTTATCATTAGAGCAACCATGGTGGGATATTGATTACTTTCTCCTAACTAGTGTCTAGGTCAAGTGTTCTTGGGATCTCAAATGTTCCATTGACTTCCAAATGTCATCTAAATCTGGGAAATGTCTTCAATGGATAAGAAATTCAACTTTCATTTCAAGATGATGCATAGTGATCCTAAATTTTTTTATGTATTCAAATTTCTTACCTTGTATGGATTTAATACAAGGCTACTTTCAAATTGAGAGGTTTCATTCTACATAAGGAAATCCATTGGTCAAGGGCTTTAGCATGCTNCTTCATTCTACATAAGGAAATCCATTGGTCAAGGGCTTTAGCATGCTAACATGAAAAACTCAATGAACTTGATTCATATTAATAGGTAGATAAAGCTTATAAGTCATAGGGTTAACCTTATCAATAATCTAGAATGGATTATCACACTACCATGTTAGTTTTGATGTGGTTCCTTATTTTTATTTAAATTGGCAAGGATCCAATTTCATAAGGATCCATTCTCTAATCTTAAATTCATAGGGTTGATGCTTATGGTCTAGGTACTTCTTCATGTACCACATAGCCCTCTCTTGATAATTTCTTGTAGCTTCAATATTTTCTAACCATACTCTTAAAAAATCATTAGCTAAAGTGTGTTGAGCCTATAATGTGGGAGAAACCATATGTGGGGTAATGTTCTACCTTTTCATTACTAACTTTGCTAGAGAATACCCTCTAGCTGAGGACTTCTAGATGTTATAGCTTAGCTAGGCAATTCTCAATAGAACAATCTAGTTCTTTTAATCACTAATAACATAATGTTAAAGGTACTCCTTAAGTACACAATTTATATACTCAATCTATCCATCTTTTTATGGATGGAAATTGGTAGATAGCTTAAGTGTGGTTCCCATCATGTTGAATAAGATCTACTAGAAGGCACTTGTAAACCTAGGATTATAATTTGATAATATGCTTATTGATAGCCCAAAATATTTGATCATCCTTTCAAAGAAATATACTCTCATGTCCAATACTAAACATTGGGCTAGATAGGGGATGAATATGGTGAACTTAGAAAATGCATTGGCCACTACAATGATGCTACTCAAGCCTTGCATACTTAGTAGGCTAGTGATAAAATCCATGGTTACTATAGTCCATGGAAATGGTGTGATTTTAAAAGGAAGAAGAAGTATGCTAGGATGCTCCATAGACACTTTTTTTGTTGACACACCAAATACTTTTGAGCATAGGTAGTTACATATTAGTACATTTTTTAGCTAAAGAAGATTCTCTTAATCAATGCCAAAGTTATTTGTTGACCAGGGTGCCCCAACCACGGTCTATCATGGCACTCTCAAATAATCTTCTTGTAAAGGCCATCTCAATCTAAAACACAAATTTGACTATCATGGAACAAAAGTAGCCCAACCATCATGTTAAAATGAGGTGTTTATCTAGCCTTTATTAGCATCATTAGGTCAATGATCTATTGATCCCTTTTGTATCCATCTTAGATTTTAGCTAACAATACCTCATCACATTGAACATGTGACATTTGTGATCCCTAGATAGAAAAGGGATTAGAAGTGGGTTAAGGGTAGGAACTTAATGCATTTTCCACAACATTCTCCTTCCCAAGTCAATAGACCAATTAATAGTTAAATTCAAAGAGTAGGGCTAATCATCATGCTTACTTAGGCTACAACTTCATTTGATTAAGTAGATAGATGGTAGCTAAGTCATCTATCTTCATAAGAACATGACTTCCTAGCAAGTATTATATTCATGAACTTAAAAAATGGACAATGGAAAATGTTTATTCCTTATGGATAGGCCATCTTCACTCTACGTGATTTAGCATTCATAAGTCATTGGAAATATGATGATCCTTCTATATAGCATTCCATCGATTGCATTCTCACTAGCATCTACTTGAACCTCAAAGGATTTTGAGAAATATTGCAAGACCATCATAGGATGGAAATTTAAGACCTCTTTGATTTTGTTAATGTCCTACTAATAGTTTAAGTCCCAATTCCATGGAACTCATTTCTTTTGTAAATTTGTAAGAGTAGTAATTCCTTAGAAGCTCTTCATAAATCTATGATAGAAGTTGGTTATCCCCATAAAATGTCAAACCTTGTAAACATAAGTAAAAGTATGCCATTATCATACAACCTCAAATTTCTTTGGATTTGGCTTAATTTAACCATCCCCTATGAGGTGTCCCAAAAACTTCAACTCTATACAGTAGAATTCACACTTTTATTTCTTTATGTATAACTAATTCACTCACAGTTTTTCAAGGATCATCTATAGGTGGAGGACATGCTCCTCCATGATCTGACTGTATATTAAGATATCATTGAGATTGAAAACTACAAATTTAACAAGAAATGACCTAAATATCTCATTAATGAGTGTACAAAGGTGGTTAGTGCATTATAAAGTTGAAAGGACATTACGGTCTATTCAAATAATGCACCTTGACTAGTTGATCAAACAAATTAGAAATCATAGGCATTGGATATTATTCTTAATAGTGTGCTTGTGTGGTGAAGACCATGACTAGACCACTAATCATGATAAGGATTGTTGAGATTTTTCAAAGGTGATGACCTTGCCATGACCCATGTCTTCATCATGATCTATGATAAGTAGTTTCTTCTAGACTAGAACTCATGACCTACTTATAGTCTATTTTTTAAAGGCTTCATGACTTAAGATCTACTCATGGCTCACTTTAAATTATACAAAAAATACAAGAATGGTAGAAAATTTAACATGACCTAACCATGACTTATTGTCAACTCATGGTTTACTCAAAATTAATTCTTTTTCTATTTTGTTATACCACGATCTGTGGATGACCTATGATTAAATAGCATGATCTAATCATGACTCATGTTCATATACCATAACTTGTGATATTACAACATGACTTACTCCTTACTTATGATGCCCAAATTAATAAATTTAAACTTGATTTCTCTATTGCAGGATTTTGTTCTTTTGCCAATCTCTGATAATATCCTCCCTAAGAATAGGATAATATATATTTTTCTATAAGAATAGGAAAAACCATTCATTCCCGGATCATTATATGAATTCATAGAAATAATACCTATTTTATATTATTTTTTGTAGGTTGTTTATTTAATGAACATATGCTTTCTTAAGAGAAAATTTTGATTCACATTTGGAATAATGGATGATAACACAATAAATTTTATAACATGGTAAAAGTTAAATATATTTTTATAAAATTTTATATTAGTATCAAAATTTTATTTTTGATTTTATACCAACCTTTTTTATTGTGCATGTTACACTCATGTATTTCTAATTTCTCATAAATACAAGGAAACAGATTACTTTAGATGATACATAAATGAAGTTTAGAATCACCTAAATAAGAATATTAAAATTTTGAGGACCAACCATAAACTTGAATACCTATTAGAATATTTAAAATAACCATGTAATAAGAAAGGCATTATTACATAGCTAATTATTATTTATTTCTACAATAGAATGATATTATTAAGAGAAGAAATTGTACCTTACTAGACATGATAGGATTAATGATAGCATAGGAAAACCTTGCTATTAGTATACATCCTTAATTTTTTCTTAACTAAATTAGTAACTTCTATCCCATATGAATTATGAACTAGTAGAAAACCAAGCCTAGATCATTTTCAACGTTGAAGGTTAGTAACCTATGTACACAACACTTCTCATAGATACTAGAAGTTAGGCCCTATAGGAAAAGTGTATTCTTATAATTTATCTTGATCACTCTAAGGGATATGTTTTTATTAAATAACTACAAAATAGATAAACAATTTACCTTTTATGAAGTAGAGGATCCTAATTTTAGTACAACTATAAAGCTAGTAGAAACTAAAGAAGAGATTCCTCAACTTCCTAGGGATAGTGGAAGTAACTTACCCATTGATAGATTACCTTCAAAAAATAAAACCTTTCAAGAACTCTAATTACACAAGAGCACTCACATAAGCATTCTTCGTCATCCTTTTATAATCAAAGAGGAAGCACTTATGAAGGATAAGTATGATGATTAATGCACATATATTGAAACCCCTCTCATCACTTACTATTAAGAAATGAATGTATGCTATGATGGAATAAATGGAGTCTATGAAGGCAAATCATGTTTGAAAATTGGTTAATCTTCTACCTAGATGTAGGACCATAAAAAATAAATGGTTCTTAAAGATTAAGCACAAAAAAGATGGTTCCAAAAAAATTATAAGACACACCTTCTAAGAAAGGGGTATACGTAATAAGAGGGTATAGATTATGAAGAAACATTTCATCAGTAGTAAGGTTTGCTACTATCTATCTCATTTTGGGGATTGTTTCATATTTATAATTATAACTTTATCAAATGAATGTTAAGACTCTAATTCTCTATGAAAATTTATATGAAATGGTTAATAAATTCTAAAACTCTACAATAGAATGGTGTTGCTAAGAGGATAAACTACACCTTGCTATAGATAACAAGATTAATGATGATGCAAGTAAAGACTTCTATTAATTTTTGAAAATATGCATTATTGACTAGAGCATACATTCTTAATTATGTCCCAAGTAAATCAGTACCTTCCATTCCATGGACCATCATTGTCATTCCCATCACTTTCCCTACTACTAGTTTCTTTGCATGTAGAACTTAATAAAAGAAAACTATCTCTTCATGTCTTAATTTCTAGTTACTAATTTGTAAGTCAATAGTGAAAATTCATAGAAGTTCTCAATAGCTTATAGTTAAGCCTCTCTTATATCCTTCTATCGCCACTACAGAGCTACCTTATTATTGCTACATATTCATCCTTTTATTATGTTGCAACTTATGTCATCTTTCTATCATTACAATTGTGTCCTTATCTTGCAACTCTACACTAAAACACCACCAATCTATCCTACATCCTCTTACTACTTTACTACTATACTACCTTCCAATTTTTCCATTTTGTACTCGCTATAGTTGACATCAATCTTGTTCTATTGTACTCTAGATTTGTCTTTCTTATAAATCCTATCAGTTTTTCAAAGATTTATTGTTTTTAACTAAACATGTAAGGAATTATACCTCCATGGTGGACAAGGCTATACAAATATTCTTCTTGTTTCTCTAATATATTGTGCCATGTTTTTGCAAGAAATCATATCCTAATGTTTATTTACATTCATCTAGGTTTCCATCCAAATTAGTGTCACTATAACCCAGGAGCTATAAATCTGATCCTTGATAAGAAAAAACACATAATTCATAATCCCTCTCAGATAGTGAAATATCCTCTTAACTACTTTCTAATGTGTAGTTTCAATATTTAACTAGTAACAAATAACTAGCCTCAATGAAAATCATATGATAAGTATACATCATTTTATACATTAAGCTTCCAACAACACTTGCATATTCAAAGAATCTTAAATATCATGGCAAAATAAAAAACATTGATATAAAATATTTTTTTTTTAAAGAAGTAGTGGTAAATGAGGAAGTGATCCTATAACACATTTCTATAAGTCAAATGATAGCAAGTCCTCTAACTAAGCCTATTCCTATAGATGGCTCATGTTAAAGCCTTGGGGCTATGTAGAATTAGATTGCATGTATGAGTGATCACTTCTTATATCATGTATTAAGAATAATTTTCATTTATTCGCATACTTCCTCTTTTATTTGTGGCATAATAATTTTATTTTATATGTATATAAATCCTATGAGTATGTCATCAAACTCAATTGGTTCACTTACATGAAACATCATCCTTTGGTGCTTGTAGAAAAGTAAGAAGACATGAGACATTTAATGTTTTCCCTTAGTTTAAAGACCAACACAAAGTCTTCATAAATAGATAGAATATGAATGATTCCACAATTCATATTAGCCTAAGTGTTAAAGTGATATGTCAGTTCTTTTTTTCATAGCATTGTAAAAACATTGGGTTATTTACTTGAGACGTTACTAAATCAAGATTTATATGATATTAAAAAAGAAACATATGTTAATTTCTATTTGAGACTCTCTATCATAGCATGTACTTCATAGTACATGTACTAGTTGACTAATCATAAGGAGATGAGTGAATGAATTCTTGTTTTTTTATTGAACTCATCCTTGTGGATACAACATAGTTATGCTACATAGGTGTCCTTTTTGGATCTTTATCTATGTTATGAAGTAAAAGACTAATGATTACTACTTTGGAATACTACTTACAGCCATGAATGATGTAGCTTCTTGAGATATCATCACGAAAGTAATTCATTTAGATCCTAGTAACTATTAGAGGCTCAGCAGATATGTGGAGGTCTCCACTATATGGCATGTAGAGGTTCCAAGCTAAAAGAGGCCAAAAGTGTAAGTGCAATCCAATTTTAAATAGAACAAAAGCTTTTGTTAATTGTGGCTATTAGTGTTAAGTGGGTACTAGTACACCTCAATATTTTGTTCTTACTTTTAAATTATGTCACAACTTTACCATAATTAAACCATAAGTCATGGTTACTTTAAATTAGCAAAATAAAAAATATCTACAACCTCATTGAGAGCATACCATGGGTTGCAGTTGAAAGTTATATAAATTAAAACTAAGTATTACAACATTAAGACTAGGCCACAAGATGCAACAAAAAAAATTACTAAGAAGCATGAATCTAGTATAAGCAAACTAAAACTAGTAAAGGATCGTGATGGAAAAGAAATAAAAATATATAGGAGCATGAGTTAGAACAACAAGAATGACATGACCTAGATGTAATTAAGTCTAAGAGCAACTAAGGTGTTGGGGTAGTGTGACTAGTAGTAATAGAAGCTTTTGCAAAATGAACTACTTGTGAGTTATGCACAGTCATGATGGACTAGCATTGAGATCTTACTATGATGAAAAACTAAAAATGCAAAATTAAATTGATAAATTTTAGCCTTAAAATAGCATAAGTTTTATTAAAATGCTAGAGTAGACCAACATAGATCAAATTTAGAGTTTAGAAACACTAAGTTAAAAGGAAACATACATGAAACCTAGATTTGACCTCATATTTGGCTTAAACCTCTAAAAACCTTCAAACATAACATGTTTAGACATCAAATAAACATGAGAGAATATGAAATAAACTTTAGAAACTTTCAAGAACATGAAACAAAAGATCATATTTTAAAAAATCTGTGAGAATGCATAAGAGATGAGAAATTATGCAGAAGATTTCATGGAAGGAAATTCACTAATTAAGATGAAAGAACTATGCTACAAGAATAAAATAAAACAAAAGAGAATAAGCTAGGATAAATTATTTAAGCACTTAAGAATTAAATGAGACAAGAGCTTCTATTTACTTTAACTTAGTAATAAAAGGCAATTACAATTGCATGGATTCATCCTATTTATTCTTTTTTTTGTGAAGAATTTTTCCTCTTTAAACATGAGCTACACATGAAGGCTTTTGGTCTCTTCTTAATATTTTTAGCAATTTTCTTATTCACTAACCTTCTAGGATCATTTTTTTTTCAAACAAACACACTTATAACACCTATTATATTAAAGTAAACATATCAACATAAAAGTAAAAATACTACTAGTACTTTTTACTCTCCTCAACATTAAAGAAAAATGGAGATAGAGTTCGGATCTACATATATACACTATTTCTAACACATCCTTCTTTAGTTTGAAGTATGTAAGAATCATGGTATTAATGATTTAAGAATCTCATTTGCTTCATTCTTCAACCTTTGTAATAACAATGATCTTAAATAGGTAGTCAATCTTAAATTCTTGAAGTTTCTTGATGAGTAGATCATTTAGTTGATGTTGGCTTGGTACATAATTATGAAAGATGTTTCCCTTATTCACTTATTTCTTAATTAAGTAGTATTTAATGCTAACATGCTTGGACTTCTTGTGAAGGACATGCTCCTTTAAAACTTACATTACTAAAGTATTTTCTACCATAAGATTAATGTACTAAAAGAGTTCGTAGTGTAATTGAGTAAAGTGCTTCTAAAGCCATAAGATGTGTTGTATGAAATTAGTCATTGTTATGAATTCACTCTCACATGAATATAAAACAACTGCATTTTACTTCATGCTACTCCAATAGATGGATTTGGCCCCATGAAAGATGATACATCCTAATGTAGATTTTCTCTCTTGAAGATCACCTCCCCAATCATCATTACAACAAGCATGGAAATTATCATCTCCCTTCACAAATTTGATGGTAAAGTTCATTATCCCTTTTACATATCTCAAAACATGCTTGAGAGCATCCGTGTTTCTAAGCCTAGGTTTTTACATGAGTCTTGAAAGATAGGATATGAAAAACTCAATATCAAGCCTTGAGTGACAAAGAAACCTAAACGATTCTATCATTCTTCTATAAAGAGAAGAATCAAATAAGGCACTTTCATCTTTTACTTGAAGTATAAGGTTTTGAGAGAATTGAATGATGGCTAGAATTTTATCTTTTAGGTCATATTTTTATATAATGTGATGAGTGGCGGGTATCCCTACACTCAACCATACGAGTACGAACATCTCACGTGCAATCCTGTCAAACTCTGCAGACTAAATGCCTACACATCGCAAGGAACACTTGGGGTTAATTAATCGTTGTCTTCCCAGGCTTTCTTGTATGTGTCACGGTGTATGGTTAAGCAAGTTTGAGGTATATGATTTTTTTGGTCTTTTATGGTTTTCTCCTATGCTAAGAGGTAAAGGGTTGAGAAGAGAAGTCTAACTCTCACTAATGCACTAAGTCCTAACATCAGCATCCGTTTCCACTTGTCGTACACACCCTGAACTATGCAACTGTGGCTACGAAACGCTAATCGTTACTGGGATCACCACATGTAACGCATGTGCTCGAAGCGGTCGTACTAAGGCACTTAACTAACCTAAGTGTGATAAGCATCTATTCCTTGGCGAATCGTACACATCCTTAAATTCTTGTAACTAAGTCGTACTTATCCCACGATCTATGAGTTGAGGGTGAGAAAGCCTAATCGCAATGAGTAGCCGATTCCTTGATTAGCCGTACACATTCATCAATGCTCATAATGAAGTCGTACTCATGCCATGCTAACAACAGGTAATAAATGACATGTAGGAAATAACATATAATAAAACCTATCCATGCACTACAAGGTTTATCCACAAAGCTCGTCTTTATTGATGTACACAACTTGCGTTTAGGTACAAAGCTGCTCGAATAAAGATCTGTTCACTTGGGGACTCCTACTGCGGGCACATGGAAATTAATCTATCTTTGGGGTGATCAATCTACCAGAGCTTTGCTACTTTGCTACTTGCTACCAGAGCATATGCGATATCACAGGGGACAACACGATATCGCGACGGCTGCGATATCGCGACGACCGCGATATCGTGTATGCAATATCCCATCATACCCCCATGACTAAATGAAAACTCATCCTTGAGTTCATTACAATGATATCGGGTAGGTATGGAATTATTGAGGAAATGGAACTAATGGGATGATATGTGAACGGATCATTATTACAAGACTTGACAAACTGGTGTTCATGACAATAAGGGTGAACACCTTACTACATTGACATCAGGCCACATTTGGCAGCTGAGAGAAAAGAGGAGAGAGAGAGAGAAGAGAAGAAGAGAGAATAAGTCTTGCTGCTACCAATGCCCATATTGCACCTTTTGTTGTCCATCTGTAAGTGCATCATCAATCTTGCTCCTTGCGTAGTTATTTCGGCACTGCTCCATTCCAAGTGCTTCCTCCAGATCCGGTCCGTTGTTGCATGATTGCCATCTGCATACACAACACTGTCTTATATTAGCAAGGGTAAATGAATTTCAATGTGGTTATACCTTGCTGCGGTGTACGTCCATTGGCTAGGTTGTGGTATGGCTAATACAGATTTGGGAATATATAAATGATGACTACCAAAGGTGTACGGGTTAGGAAGAAAATCAAAAAAATTCGGGGCTAGGAGAAAATCGAAAAAATCAGGCCCCGTAACCCCATGACTAATCGCAAACCTCTGGTAGCAATAGAATGGAGAAAGAAAAGGAGTAAGGAAGAGAGATAAAAATGGACAACTAGGACATCGATAAAAAAGATGTCAAGATGGAAATGAACAAAAGAACAATAATTGCAAAATGTTAAGGGAAAGAAGTTAACTAATGCACCAAATAGGAATGTTAGTGGATCCTCCCCAAAGTAGGCTCATGCCCTTAGTGCCCTAACAAACCCACATTCAAAGAGTCCATAGGCTCCAGGAATGTCCTTTGGAACAAGAGTTAAAGTCTTAACCATAAGAATTTACCAAAAAGAAAACAATGTATCTACAAAAATATACACTAATGATACAATCGGCAATGAGGTGAATAGTGGAGAGAAGGGTGGAGAGAAGAGGATGGAATGGAATCCCAAGAAGAAGGTGGTCATAGCACCTTGTGTGTTGTATGATTAATGTGACCTAGAAAATCTCATTCCAACTCTGGCCTCAAACCAACCACATCCAGTGACTTTGCATCAATGCACTTGCCCGAACCATCCACTGGAGTAACAAGAATGCATCTCCAAAAGCAACCACCATTCCGATGAAACAAAGGAGAGAATGGAAAGTGAGAAGGGCCTTAGTTAGAGGGAAAACTTTGGTTTCATAACCAATGCTTGTAGCCCATAGTTATTTAGTCTAAGGGGTGTGCTTTGAATCGTCACTTTGGTTTTTTCTTTCTTTCTTTTTTCTTTTTTGCTTTTTGTGTTTTGAATTTTTATGCATGAGGACCACACCATGCAAAGACTTCTTGTTTTTATTGTCTCAGCTTCCATAGAATGGGGAACATCAGAACGGTAGATGACTCAAGAAGAAAACATCCAAGCACCTAAGTGAATGGCCAACACAAATGCATCAAGTTCCCTTGAAGTCACACCCTTTCCAAACCTTGAGTCCTTCCTTAGTTTGAGAAGTACCCAGTCATCGATTTGTTAAAGTTCTTATTAGGAAGGGAATTGTACATTTCCAAGCCAAGAGAAACCATAGACTTTGGTGGATGAATGGATGAAGTGGACTCATTGCTTGCTATATCAAAAGAACATACCTTAGTGTCAACATCGTAACTTAAAGGTAAAAACCAAACATTAGCAATCAATGAAAAAATAGTTCATACCATCTTTTCGAACACTTATTGGGTGACGAAATTACATGGTGGATGGCACACACACACACACACACACAAAATGGAAAAGTAAAACGATGTCGTAAAAAAAACAAGAAAAGTTAAAGAAGTTTGCAAAACAAAAAGTGAAAAAAGTTAAAGAAATTTGTAAAAAACAAACGTGTAAAACAAAAATGTGTAAAAAAAATATGTGTAAAAAAACTTAAAAAGAACTGAGGGCCCCATATGGTTAGCATAGGTGGTCATCTCCCCCATGACTGAACTGTAAGGGAGAGATCTGAAATAATGAGCGCCTGTTTGAATTTCGTAACAGTGCCCAACTTCTTCCAGCTAATGTTCTTAGGGTAGGGGGTGGAAGTTGGTAATGCTCACATTCCAATGTTTCTATGCCACTATTGTTGGCATGAGTTATCTCCTCAGTTCGTTCCATGCATATTTGTTTGCTCCTTCGAGTAGCTGTCAACCATGGGGTGTCTACTACTGGTTGTCTGGTTGCTACATACAGGCATCTTTGTTTCTCATTCTCAAGGGCACACCTCTCACATGGAGACATTTCCTCCATGTCATCACCCGATGAATCATTGTATGTGATGCATGGAACTTTCTTCTTCTCAATCTTTCCATAAATTTTTATCTTAGAGATTTGCAAGGAAAGATCATGGATTCCTAGGTACACATCTACTGTGCTTAGCCATGGCCTTACCATTATAATTGGGAAGTGCCCTTTGTTGTTAACCTCAATCACCAGGAAATCAGCTGGGTATGACCACCCACACACAGTGGTGATAATGTCCTCAACCAATCCTAAGGGAATGGTGATGGACTGGTCAACCAGCTCTAGTTGGATGTTACTCTTCTTAACTTGGGGCAAGTTCTAGGCTTGATACATTTTTCTTGAGATTAGATTAACTCCAGAACCTGAGTCAAGAAGAGCTCAATGTGGTGCATTTTTGGTGATTTTTAAATGAATTAAGGGGCTCCTAAGGTAAGATAGTTTCCTAGGGAGGTGGCCAACCTTTATCTAGTCAATTACGGTATGTGTTAACATAACCGTATGCGTACTAAGTTGTTGGATGGAAGGGTGCTCTGAAGGGTTAGTTGTTAGAGGCCTATACATGTACTCAACCTCTTGTTGTTGTGAGAGTTTGTCTAGGCTCCTGGTCCTGAAGAAGGACCTCTTCTTTGTACAGTTGTCAGAACCAACACCTGGTTGGCTATTTACATACTGAATATTTACAGCTCTTGCAACGTTACGTTGCTGCAGTTGAGTAGGTAATTCCCCTTGCATTATTGGAACAAGTTGTATGGGAACTATAGGTGGAAGAGGTGCAGGTAGATTTAGAGGATGGGATGAATGTGAGATGTCTCCCGAAGGAGAAGGAGTCCTCCTGAAGTACTCCCAAACTTGGTAGTGACATTGGGAAGTAGTGTGACCCGTAGAGTCACCTAGAGAAATTGGCTATTGCACATAATAACCATAAGGATCAGGCTACCAGTAAGGGTACTGTTGTGTTGGTGGTGGCATCCCCCATAACTATGGGTATTGCCATTGCTGATGTTGTCCAATGGAATGTGGTGGAGTTCCACTTGGATAATACGTTACTGATTGGTGGAACTGCCTTGGGTTACCTTGTGGATAAGGTAACCTTTGGGGTGTTTGTCATTGGTTGAGTCTTGGATTTAGTACATACACCCCAGATTCTTGTAGATGTGAGATAACTGGGCAACATCCCTTAGGATGGTCATAGTAGTAGACCTCACATCCACTATCATCGTTTGTGTCAGAGTTCACAGCCTCATCGGAGATAGGATTTTTCCCGTTACCCTTGTTATGTGCAGGGCTTAAGTTTCTCCACTTTTTTTTACCTTTGTCACTACTTTGTTCTACCTTAGACTCTTCTATGATTTTCAAGACTGTTTCAATTCTTGAGTCTAAGGAATTCCACATTTGGTCTACCTTGGTCAATACTTCGGTTGTTAATTTTTGGATCAGCAAGGTTTTCCGGTTCACCAACTCTTCGAGTGGTGACTCATCCTCCTCATCACAGAATTTCACTCCCTTCTTATGAAGGGAGGGATCACGGTTATATTCTTCCACACTTTCCCTCTTACATAGTTCACCCTCTTCTTGCGCTACTTGTTCCAACAAGCTTTGTACTTCATGGGCTCTAAGTTAGGAAAGTTTCCCTTGGGCATAAGTCCCAAGAGTTCTTCACATTTCATTCCTTAGCCCATCCACGATGTGGCAAAGTTGATCCCGCTTAGCGTACCCATGGCTCGAGCAACAATGTAACAATGTATAGTAGTGGGCCATGGCAGCATCCAAGGATTCATAAGCACCTTGTTTCTAGCCTTGGATCTGCTTACGCAAATTGGACACTCTGGAGTACATCTGATATTTATTGTTAAACAATTCAAGCATCGTTCTCCACCTCCTGATGGTTTCCAGTT
Source organism: Gnetum montanum (assembly GCA_015680685.1). NCBI lineage: Eukaryota > Viridiplantae > Streptophyta > Gnetopsida > Gnetales > Gnetaceae > Gnetum > Gnetum montanum. The sequence continues at coordinate 455,456 of MNCI01035712.1, forward strand.
CTAAGGACTGGTACCAGCTTTCTACTTCTTTGGTGAGTGTCCTTGGGAACAACTTAAGCTTTTGCCACTCTTTATCTATTTCCCGCAAGGCACAGGCATCGTGGAATGCCTGTAAATGATGTTGAGAATCAGCGTTGGATCCCCCTTCAAAATGTGGGATATTATTCATGCCCAAACACTTGATCCAACTGTCTTTTAAATGCCTTATGGGGATCCTAACGGCCTCAGTAATGTCTAGCATGCTTCGGGTTGTGAGTAGGGGTTCGTCATGATCATTTCTATCATGACGTCTATGATCTCTTCATGGTTCCCTACTCTCCCTACATCGTTGCCCTTGTCCTAACTCTTGACCTTCCTATCAAGGTCTTTCATCTACTTTACTTTTATCCTCTCCGTTATGTTCACGATGGCTGCGCTTGGATGTGGAAGGAGAGTGTGAGTGGTGAGATGAAGGAGAAGAGGAAGGGGATCCATCACCGTGGTGATGTTTCTTACCTTATCTTCGGCTACTTCGGCCTTAATTGTTATAACAATCTAAGTGTCCATCCTTAATGTGAGTGGTTGTTCCTTCCATGAACAGTTGGTGTTCACGAGGATCAGAGCCCATAGCATGTACAGTTGATCAAAGGCTTTGATGCCTACCCTCTTCACCATTATGAGGAGGGGGAACATCATTTACTAAAGAACCCGTTATGAGGGGTTCCTCGTCTCCTATTTCACTAAGGACATGTGGGACCTTGCCCTTCGACAATGTGTGTTGACTTTCCTGCCTTAAGTCCCTCATATGTTGCACATCCATTGGATGATAATCCCTCATATCAAAGTCTTTATCAATGTATTCACCAAATAATTTAGTCATGCCTATCTATGCCAAGGCATAGAAAAGCATGTTAGAGACTGATCGATCCAAGGTCTCTCCATCTTAGTTGTTCATCTTAATGGAGGATAAAAGTAAAGTTTGGAATATACTCATCGGGATGAGTATAAACTATCTTATATTGTTTAGGACTTGGTTGGTTTTGGTTATGTGTTATATGTTGCTGACTATCTTCAGTGTTAGTCCTAGGTGAATTAACTTTATGAGAAGAAGTCATTTTTACCGGTGTGTTGTTTCACCATTATATAAGTTCTTATTTAACTAATTAACCCGAAGGTTCGTTAAGGCTCACAACGATGTGAAATATTTCCTTATGTTCTAATTGGCGTACAAACACTTAGTCCCCAGCAATGGTGCCAATGATGAGTGGCGGGGATCCCTACACTCAACCATATGAATACGAGCATCTCACGCACGATCTGGTCGAACTCCATAGACTAAATGCCTGCACACCGCAAGGAACACTTAGGGTTAATTAATTGTTGTCTTCCCAGGCTTGCTTGTATGTGTCATGGTGTATGAGTAAACAAGTCTGAGGTATATGATTTTTTTGGTCTTTTATGGTTTTCTCCTATGCTAAGAGGTAAAGGGTTGAGAAGCTAAGTCTAACTCTAACTAATGCACTAAGTTGTAGCATCAACATCCATTCCCACTTGTCGTACACACCCTGAAATATGCAACTGTGGCTACCAAATGCTAATCGTTACTAGGATCACCACACATAACGCACGTGCTCGAAGCAGTCATACTAAGGCACTTAACTAACTTAAGTATGATCAGCATCTATTCCTTGGCTAGCCATACACATCCTTGAATGCTTGTAACCAAGTCGTACTTATCCCACGATCTACAAGTTGAGGGTGAGAAAGCCTAATCGCAATGAGTAGTTGATTCCTTGATTAGCCGTACACATTTGTCAATGCTCGTAATGAAGTCGTACTCATGCCATGCTAACAACAGGTAATAAATGACATGTAGGAAATAACATATAATAAAACCTATCCATGCACTACAAGGTTTATCCACAAAGCTCGTCTTTATTGATGTACACAACTTGCGTTCAAGTACAAAGCTTCTTGAATAAAGATCCGTTCACTTGGGGACTCCTACTGCAAGCACATGGAAATTAATCTATCTTTGGGGTGATCAATCTACTAGAGCTTCGCTACTTTATGCCTAGGATATGGAATAAGGGGAGTGTCGCCTCTTATTTATAGATATGGCGGTGGACCGCGATATCACGTATGCGATATCACAGGGGACGACACGATATTGCGGCTCATGCGATATCACGTCCCATCATAATTATTTCAACATATTTAGTTTGATGCATCTTCAATGAATCCTTCTCTTACTATACTTGAATTCATAGAAAGTACCTTAGTATTACTATATCCTTCATACCAAATTATTCTTTTGTGTTTTTTCTGAAATCTGGAATTAATTTTCAAAACATTATAGGAAGACAAAGTCATCAACATATAAGGAAATCAAGATTACATCAATGTCTACATCCTTGAAGTAGAGAGTAGGCTCAAACATACAAATTTTGTATCCAATTTTGAGAAGAAAATAATTACTTTTATGAAACCAAACCTTGAGAGCTTACTTGAGTCCATAAATAGTCTTACTAATATTGCATAGTTTTTCATCTAGCACATCATAAGGCTAAGTTGACATCCATTTGAGACATGTTGACCTTGAGATAAGCTACAATCAAAATTATTAGTTTGATGATTTAAAAATTATAATAGGAGAAAATATTTCTTTGTAATCAATGTGCTTCTCTTACTTGAAGCCTCTTGTTACCAACCTTGCATTGTGAGTGAATATGTTACCATTTTTATCAAAATTTGTTTTGATTACCTACTTGGTGTTAATTACCTTCTTTGCTTTTGTTTTGTTCATTAAGGATTATGTGTTATTTTTAATTATTAAGTCATAATCCTTTTGTATTGAATTATTTCATACTTTAATTTTAATGATTGATTTAGCTTGGTTTCTAATGCATCTTATTTGAAACTTAGTGTTAAGAATTTGAGATGAGGAATGGTTCTTTTCTATCCATGATCTTTTTTCATAGGCCTTCTTTTTATTCTTCTTTTTTTATTCATGGTTTAAGAATAATTTAAACCCTAAGGGTACCTCATCAAAGGTTATACTTTTAATATATGTTACTTTTTTCAAGTGGATTAAAATATTAGTAGCCACTTATCTTGAAATAATATCTAAGAAAGATACAATTCCTAACTCTATCATCTAGCCTCCCCACAAAAGAATTAAATATTTTTACATAGTATACATATTCAAAAATTTTGAGATGAAAGATATATGGCACTTTTCATGAAAAAATTCATATGAAGTCTTATCACCTATGGAAGATGTGATGAGCCTATCAAGGATATATGTGGGCATGTGAAATATCTCATTCCAATAGTAATTAGAAAGAAACACATGTTCAATAAACATCTACACATTTCTTGGATTATACCATTCTTCCTCTTAGCCATTTCATTACTTTGTTGTTCATATTTCTTATGGTTTACTCAATGATGTAATGATTTTTTAAAAATTCATAAAAATGATCATTTAGAAATTCACCTTATCTATTACTTCTTATGGATTTTATATTTAAGCCAAGCCTATTGATAAAGTAAAATTTTTAGAAGATGTGATATCATAGCTACAATATCGTATCTATGATATCATAAATCATGTTATGTCATCATTGATACAATGTCTCAGGATGTGTGTAGCCCTATAAATACCAACACTTAGACACATAATCAACAACGTTTTCATTCTAGTCTTAGCAAAACTCTTGCAGTTTTATTTTGTAGTTTTAGCAATAGAGAGAATGTCTTCAATGTGATGTTGAGAAATTGTACAAAATATTTATTTGAGTGAAGTATACTTGGGCATAGTTCATGACTAAAAATAAAGATCAAGATTACTTCTCATCATTGTAGCATTCACTTAGCTTTAATTGTTTACCTAAATGATTTCCTTATTTTCCTAGTTAATCATTTACATTTTCCAAGTACTTTACTTTAATTGTTCATTAGTAAAGAGGAATGAGTATGACTGGTTTAAAGCAATAAACTATAATCATTTGATAATCTAGTAGTGTTGTCACCTGATTTTCTCAATAGTAAACTCACTTGGTAATCCCAATAATAGTTACATTTGTCCAAGGTGTGTACAGTAAGCCAGGACCAAATGCTCATTGCTCTAGGCTAGAGTCAATATACATTACCATCATTACTTAGATTTAGATTATTATTTTGAACTTTCATTATGTTCATAACTAGGATTAATTAGAGCCTAACAATATCAACTAATCATATGTCTCACAAATATTTATACCGTAAACTGAAACATCACTAACTCAAAGTGAGAAGATAATGATCTTGAACTTAACATCAATTAGTAGTATAATTACATTGTTCATCTATGAATTATGATCTGGTCATGCACTAGCACTTGTAGATTATATGGTAGAGTGTTGGGATACTCCACCTCTCATCATTAGTGCTATTGCCAAGGATGTGTCAATGTGTGCTAAGTAATTAATATTAGAAATTTTGTTGTATAAAAAATCATAAATTCTATCCCTATACATTAAATCAATTTCAATAACACACACATAGCTAAGCATCAAGCATATAATATGGCTTCAATACTTAAAGAAAAATTATCACTTTCCAAAGAGCTACAACAAGACAATGACAGAACACATGATGATGAAGATTGTAGTATTCTTATGAAAATAAAAATCTAATATGCTCACACCAATCCTTATTATCCTAATTTTACATTCATCTTTCATCAAGATGGGTAGTTTAGATGAAGAGATTTATAGGGCAACATCATTTTCCCTCCAAAGCATTTAGCACCAATCATGCTTCAAATAGCCTTAAGGGGAATTAATGTGAGCCATGCGCAAGAGGTGTATCATGTGACCAAACACATGACTAGACCCTATCAACCCACATAGGTACAAGTATGAAGGGATACTATTATGGAAATTAAGCATGAGAAAAAAAAAGGGAAAGTAGGTTAATCCTACTTTTATCCTAGAAGAACTTGATGGTGATGCATTTTTAGCAGAAAAACTCCACCATAATCAAGAAGCCTATTCACAAACACCTATTATCCATCTAGAAGAACCTATCAAAGTATATTTATGTTTAGCCCTTGTAGATACACCAAGAAGAGAGGTAGAGGACTCTAGACACAAGCAAGACTCAAGGCTTAGAGTTTCTATAGGATCACAAAGATATGAATTCTAGAGTTATAGAAGGAGAACTAGCGAGCATCATTCTCCAACTACTTCATCTTCCTCCTCACCATCATCAGTGAACCTTGACAAAAGGGAATGAAAGTCTAGAAATCATGATAGGAAAAGACATCAAGCTCATGATAGACATGAGAATTTTCAAAGGCATCTTGATGAAGAAGATGATGAGTATGAATTATGAAGAGATAAGAATAGACATGAAGAGAGAGAGAGTGATATGAGTACTAAAGGGAACATCACTACAACAAAGCAAATGAATCCTATGATCATGAAAAGCCCCTATTGGCTACTCATAGCATGATCAACATTAGGGAAGTAGTGTACATTCCAACCAAGCATGTGAGGGATAATCTCATCAAATGACTTGATATGAATAATATTTCTAAGTTTGAAGGGGAATATAACATAGATCCACAACATCACCTTTAAGTGTTTCATAATGCTTGTGCCCTACAGAATATTGAAAGTAACTAACAAAAGCTCAAGTTATTTCTCATGACACTTATTAAAGAGGTGAAAGGATAGTATAGGACATTAGAACTTGAATCAATCAAAAGATGGAGTGCCATGCTTGAAAGTTTCAATGAAAAATATCAAAATTACTCTAGGGTGTTCAATATCAAAAAGTAGATCTAGGGTTGAAAGCCAAGAACACACAAAACCATTGATGCTATAATGGGAAAATATTACTCTCTTTTGCATAGATGCCTATGCCATGGATTTTTCCAAAGGGAGAAACTTAGCCACATTGTTGATGGGTTAAGGAATAAAACCATAGAAATCCTTGGGGCATATGCTTAAGGAAGATTATCATAGATGATCATCCATCAAATCCAGAGGCTAACTGATCAAGTGGTTGAGGAAGGTGAGTTGAGAAAGAAAAAATTAGCTAAGGAATATAATTGAGACTAATTTATCAAACAAGGAATGTATGAATATGTGACAAGAAAGAGGAGAAAAAACCTTGGAAGAGGTGATCTAGAAGAAAACTCTATCAATTTAAAAATTTGTCAATGATATAGTGACCAAGGTAGAAAAGATGTGGGACTTCATGGATAAAAAATTTGCTATAGCTTTAAAAATTATACAAGAAAGAACTAAACAAGCCTTTAATAAGGACAAGGAGAAGAAAAAGAAAAGAGACTATGGATGTAAACATTATAAGGAAAAATGAAAAGTTGCTTCCATGGAACAATGTACTAACTCAAGCTCAAAGGATGAGGAAGGGTGTATGGTATGCTAGTACAAACATCATAAGGGATGTTGTCCTATGATGGCACATTTGCAAGAATGAGCATAGGTACTCAATCCAAGATTCATCAAAAAGAAAATGCCAAAATGATTATCTTACCCTTAAGGTAACTACAAAAAAACCTTCCAACTAGCCTATTATCCAAGTGAAGCTTAACCACAACCATAGGAGCACTATTAGCAATAGTGGCAACAACCACAACCATGAGCAATGCCACCACCAAGACATTAGTATCCTTATCAGTAGCTAGACCCTTATGGATATTATATGCAATGTCTGATATCTCTAGGAAATGTAGTAGTTCACACTTCTCAATACTATCCACCTAAATGCTATAGACCTATGACTCCAAGGGTGGATTCTAGTCCATATTTACATCAAACAGTGGCTGGTTCATTAAGGTAGCCTTCCAACCCTTTATCACGAATGCCACCATCTACAATGCAAGGTGAGTTGTCATCACAACCTTAGCAAAGATGTGCTACAAGGGTAGTAAACATACAAAAAGAGGATCATACTAGAAATACCAAAGGAAAATCTAAGAAATTTCTTTTCTTTGGAATAAGTCCAGAAAAAGTTGATAGAGCAAGGACTTCATTAAAGCATGTTCCTTATACAACAAATCCTCTTACAAACATTATGCTTCCACCACAACTGCCATGCTAAATAAAGTTGTATCAAACTAGATAAAGGTAGGAACACTTCCTAAGAAAATAATTGATTCAATAATTTCTCTAATTCATCTACAAATTGCTAGAAATTCATCATGAAGGGTTCTACTAGACTCAAGTTCTGGAGAAATTTGATTTCTCAAGAAACATACAAGGCATGGAACCTATTGCCTTTAACAAAGTGCAACATAAGCTTGGAGCTAGCAAATCAATCTTTCATCATTCCTTTGGGATAAATAGAAGATGTGATGACCGCTATTAATGGATGATCTTATCTAGCAAATTTTCTAGCGATTAACATGAAGAATGATAACAAGGAATTTCCTATCATTATGGGGAAAGCATGGCTTAGCACAATAGATACTAAATTAGAAATGAGAGGCTTATCTATGGAAATATCTAAGGAAGATTCGCAAGGAGCCATACATATGTAATAATTCCATGCATTACTAATGATAAAGAAGGGTGTAATTGTGGACTAAAAGTTTAAAATGTCAACACAATCCTTACACCAACCCTCAATAGATGTGAAAAACAAGTGTGTGAACAAAATGAAACTCTAACCATGAAACTAAAAGATACCCAATGGCCAAAAAATGAGAACATAAAATTATGTAAAACATGCATGGAACCATTTGACTCACTTATTAACTCCTATCCTAGGAAAATGACCCAAATTAAGAACTTACAAAAGAAAATCATAAACCATAATCATACACTAGGAGATGGTGGAAATGAGGATATAAAATTTGAATTAAAGAATAAATGAGAAAGTATAGTTGGACTTCTAAAATGAAAAGATCATCTAGTCCAATAGGATATATGTCCTCAAATGATCAAAATTCGATTACAATCAAGATTACATGGGATAATAATCAAAAAATTAAGCCACTAAGGATGGTAAGTGAAAAACCTAAAGTGTATGATCTACAGGATCTAGGGTTCATTTTTCAAACACTCATCCATGAGTTCAGTAATGGGGGAGATGCCCTCTATTGGTTTAGAAATTAATAAGTGCTTTTTAACTCTTTTCTTTTTACAATTCTTTTATATTTATAATTTCTTGTTATACCGTTTCACATTTCCTACAAATTTTTACAATCTTTGATACCTCTCTATTCTTTTATACTTTTTCATTTCTTAATCATTTTTTATTCTTTAATATTTTTCAAATTACTTCTATATTTTTCCTTTTTTCCCATGGTTTCATCATTTTTTTTTGTACATATTTTTGTTAATTTTTCAATAAAATGCAAGGAATAAAAAAGAATGTAGTCCCAATAAGGTAAATATTACTCAATATTATTAAGTCATAAAGGACTAATTACTTATATAGTGAGACCATGACATCCATCCACCCATTCCAACAATAAGTTCTTACAATGGCCATAATGATATTCTTTCGATAATAAAACTAAGAATAAACTTGTCATCATTATGCTTGGATAGAAGAGTGAAGAACCAAGTGGGAATACAAAGGGTGTAACATCAAGGGAATTTAAGGATCCTCTAGGCCTACTACTATGAGTTTTTTCCTATTGATAAGAATGTATTATTCTCTTAATTTCTAATGAAAAATGGAAGAGTACAATAATTGTTGCCTTACCATGTCACTAGAAAGACATGCTACCCATGCTTGAAGGTACACCTCTAGTAAGGTTGGCACAGTAAAATAAAATAAAAAGTACTAAATAAAATTTCTGGGGGTCCCACCAAAAGACATGTTATCCATGCCTAAAGGTAGGTGGCTTCTAAAAAATATAAAAAAAAAGTTAAATAATTTGTTACTAATAAAACTCCTTCCTTAAATGACATTACCATGTGGTAATACTCTTTGCAACAATGTGATGTCACTGGAAAGTGGTTTAGGCTTGTTTGAATCTTAAATAGAAAGGCTAATGATTACTTTAACCACATGTTACACATAATAATTCATTATATCTATGGTTAGATACCTCACATTCCAGTTTCAACAATCCCTTCTACAATTCATCTCATCTCACTATATATTTAATCATAACTTTATGATTTTGCATAATATAGTATTATTTTCCCAATTTGATGGTACTAACATGTGTGTTTTGCTAGACAATTATGTCTTACATTCAACTTCTTTAGTGCCTATGAACACTTTTAGGCATGGTTATTCAAGGGCACTAAGAGCTTAAGCCTACTTTAGGGATGACCTAATTGTATAATTGTTGTGTCTCATACTTGAAAAGAAATTCCATCATCTTGTGTCTTCCAAAATAATAAATAATCAATAAATACTTCCCATGCCATCCTAGAACATGTCCATCAATTTGGAATCTTCAATCCATCTCATACTGATTCAATAAATGTTTATTGCCTAAGATTCCTTATGAACTTTGAATGTTAAATTGTCACAATCCAAGCATCATCAATGATCCACAACCCTTTAGATAATCTCTATGTCTTCCAGACTTTCCAATTCACTCATCTTTTCCATGACAATTCACCAAAAATTTCAAATTTTTCCATAGTGATGTCATAGCTAGGATGTCATAAGCCTTGTGATGTTACATCTACAATGTCACTTATATAAAAATATTATGTATGCGCATAGGAGTTAGCAAAAATTTTATTCTATCCTTTTTAAACAAGAAAAGTTTTTGAAGTTTTCTCTTTGAGCTCTGACACTCTAACTTTTTGAAGCCATAACTTCCTCACTATACCTCCAATTTCTATGATTCTTGAACCTTGTTGTTCCTTAAGAGCTCAACTTAGTCATGGGAAGGTTAGTGCACATACATCTAAGAAATTTGAGCCAAAAATTTTCTAATGCCTAGAAGACATTGTAAAGGGTAAGTACATGGATATTATAAGAACATATTGACTAATTAATCAAATCTAAGCCAAAAGACTTAATCAATGCTCTTAATTAACCATACTAACCATTTCATCGCACTATAAACAAAGAAATGATAACTATGGAAGGTTATAATAATAAG
>MNCI01035712.1:465595-502348 GCA_015680685.1 Gnetum montanum
AAGAAGAGGCAAAAGTACCATCTACACATGAGAAAAGATAGTGCCTCATGTTGTCTCTAGAATGCCTCCAAGATATACAAAAAAGCCCATCATGTCCATGTTCATCATGGAATTAAATTATGGTTCATTTATGGATTTTTCTCTAGAGGCTATGAAGACACAACTTCAAGTGTCTTCCTTATGGCCTACACTCTCTAATAACACCAAATAATAATTATGGAAACATATCAATTTTGGAAAGACAAACAAGCAGATGCAAGAATAAAGATTGAAGGAGTCTCAATGTCATATTCCATATAAGTAATTACTAAGGCCCTCAACATTCCTAATGAAGGAGCCAATGTGGCACAAATCTCAACAAGGTCAAACACTAATGCCAAGAAGTTATGGTTGTAGAGGTCATATGGTAAATAAGACAAAGACTACAGTGAGCTCTTAGCTAAGGAAAAGACATATTTCAAGATTAGGACATATCACTTGTTTCCAATGAAAAGGCTCAACATATGTGGCTCTTAGCTGAGGAAGTGCAATTATGATGGGGAATTTCAATGCTAACATTGTCCATTTTCTCTTCTTAGAAATTCAAAGCTAGTTCTCGGAGAAAAAGTTACGGAAACTAACACTACCATTCCCTTACCTCATAAGGAAGCTATGCAAACAAGCTAGAATCCTAAGATATACTAATGATGCCCTAAGAAAAGTCCAAAATGCTTCCTATGTTGAGATGTTTAAGTCGGTACCATCCAAGAAAGACTAGTTGGAGAAGCCAACAAGCACTAAGGGAGCTGCAAGTTCTACTATGACCGATAACATTCTAGCTACCAGTCAGTAATAATAAGCAAGACCTATCAGCCAACCAGCTACTCAAGACCAAAAACAACAACAACAAGCTTCACCATTATTTCCACAAGAATATAGGACATCGATGAGACATCTATAATAGATTGCAAAAAATAAGCTAGGAAATAAGGGAGGATGCCAATCTTTACAAAGTTAGAGAGATCTTAGTTAGGCCCATCATTTCCATAGATTCTGCTAGTGGGCAAGTGTCATTACACATAAGAAAAGAGAATGATTGGACACAATAGATTTTAAAAATGTTGCATCATTCCAAGTGATGCTAGAAACTTTTTAAGATGTCATAGTAGTGGTCATGCAACAACAAGATGCAACAAGAGCCATAGAGGTCATCATAGACCACATCAAAGCATTATTTAATGTTCCTATTGTATCACCAATTGATCTTTTTAATGCAAGGGATGCTTAAATGCTAGCCAATACCTCGATGAACCCTAAAGAACATGAAGAAGTACTAAACAGACTATTGCAAATGGGCCAAGACTGTGAAATTTGTTTGATATTCCAAGTGATATCATTGCAGTATAATATAATCTAATTATGATAAAGAGAAAGTTGATCATGGTAGAAACTAGGGTCGAACATGTAGAAAATGAAGTGTAGATGTTACAAGAAGAATTAGTAGCTCTAGGAGCAGAGAGAAGAGATCTTAATTCATAACACTAGATCAACTTGATCAATTTAGAACTAATCATGTGACATGGTTGATTGACCACAACATTTGGATGGAGAAGGAGAAGGAGAAGGTAGTGAAGGTTGCATCTATTTTGAAGACACAAATGTATACACATGCTAAAGCTTTCACAACCTTACAAGAGGAGAATCAAAAGCTTGATGTTAATAATACTAGGTTGGTTAACATGGAGAAACAAAAAAAATCTCTCAAGTAAAGAATTCATCAATTACTAGAATAGTTAATCAAAGTTAACCAGGACATTAGTAGATTTGCCTAAGAAAATAGGAACCTATTAATGGAAGAAGTTCGTGTAATCCACCAAAAATCTACAATCAAAATAAGTGCATGGAAAAACATGGCCAAAAGACATGAACAACTCAAGGAGCCTTTTAGAGATCAAGTGGGCATGTATAAGAAAATAAATGAAAATGAAATCTAGATGATGAAGGCCAAAATCAGTTCCAAATCTCCTCAAAATCCAAACTAGGTTCTTGAATAGTCTTTTCCATGTAAACTAGGCTAAGGTAAAAAAATAAAGACCTACAGATAGAGGACCTAATAGAATACATGGGATTTGCAAACCCTTGAAATGCTAATCTAGCCATGTTAATAGCAAGTAGGCCTTCGAATGAGCTTGAGTAGTAGGTTGTGTCTGTGTACATCATGTATGAGATGGACTTTGCTGACAAAAAGGATACATTATATAAATTACATGTGGAAAACTCTAATCTCAAAATTTTCAAGGCTAGCTACCAAGGATAGAAAGATGTAGCAATGAACCTAGCATGTTGGATGATAGATTACCAAGAACTAAGAAAGACGACCAGGGCTTTTGAAGAGGAAAGCAAGCAATTTGTAGCTTTGTATGTGAAAGCCAATAAAATGTTTTCATAGCTACCATGCCCATGGGATATGCCTACTCCATCTAACATTGCTTAACAAGTGTGAACAGTACATGACCTAAGGACAGAGGAAGAAAAGCTTCAAAAGCTTCTAAATTGCTATCAATTTCAAAAGCTTAATGATAAAGGGAAGAAGCTGATGGAAGAGTCTCCACCACCCAAAACATAAACTGCATCACACTACTTTAGTTTTTTTTTTTTTTTTAGTTTTTTTTGTTTTTTGTCATGTCACTATGTCATTTTGTAAAAACATCACTGTGGCATTCCAAGTCATGTAAATAGTTAGTCATGTCAAGATAAGTCTACCTTCCAATTTTGTAAGGGACTCTATCCTCATTTTGTTTTAACTCAAGGATGAGTTTATAGTTAGTCATGAGTGTATGATAAAGTTAAATTTATGGAAGATGCAATATCACAGCTATGATATCTTTACAATGTCATAGATATGATGTTGTAAACCATGTTATGTCATTGTTGATACGATGTCTTAGGATGTGTGCAATCATATGAATACCAACACTTGGGCACATAACCAAAAAAATTTTCATTCTAGTCTTAGTGAAACTCTTGCAACTTTATTTTGTAGTTTCAATGATACAATGAATGCCTGCAATGTAATGTTAAGCAGTTGTATAGAATCTTTATTTGAGTGAAGTGTACTTGGAAACAGTTCATGACTAGAAATAAAGATCTAGATTACTTCTCATCATTGCAACATCTTCTTAGCTTTAATTTTTTACTTAAAATAATTTCATTTTTTCCTAATTAATCAATTACATTTTCCAAGTACTTTACTTTACTTGTTCATTGCTAAAGAAAAATGAGTACGACTAGTTTTAAGTGTTAAAGTGTAATTGTTTGATAACCCAGTAGTGGTTTCACTTGATTCACTTAGTAGTAAACTCACTTGGTAATCCTCATAATGGTTACATGAGCCCAATGTGTGTACCATAAGCCAAGACAAAATGCTCATCACTTTAGGCTAGAGCATATTAACATTATTGTCATTTCTTAGATTTATATTATTATTCTCAACTTTCATTATGTTTGTAACTACGAGTAATCAAAGCCTTCAAACATCAACTAGTCATATGCCTCAATATGAGTTACACCATACACTTGAACTTCACTAACTCAAAGTGGAAAGATAGCAATCTCAAACTTAACATCAATTACTAGCATAATTATATTTTACATCCACAAATTATGATCTAGTCACCAACTAGCACTCATGACTTATATGGTAGAGGGTTGGGATACTCCACTACTCATCACCTATTCTCCACTAATTTCTTGAAATTTTGAAAGATCCCAAATACTTTATCTTTGGAATGAAGGATGTAAGTCTAAGTGTACAAGGAAAATCATCAATAAGCACTAAGAAACATTTACCTTCTTCATGAGAAATGGTGGTCACTAGGTTCACAACATCCGTGTGAATTAGCTCCAATGGTGTAATCCTCCTCTAACTTGTATTTAAATGGAAAAATACCTTTTACTTATCCTTTTTACATATGTCACAAACCTCTTGAGATGCTTCTTGAAACTTGACTCTAATGGCTATATAATTTTTAATAAACTTAAGAAGGTTGAAGTAGAAGATATGACCAAGCCTCTAATACCACAATCTTTTCATGTGATGCTTAGAAGACTATTAACTCAAAATTACATGGATGAAATGCATGATCTCAAAATAATAAATTTGATTTTTTAACATGCAAACATTTGGCATTGGATCATGAATATTTGAGATGATGTGTTCTTCATTCTTAAAGATAACTTTATTATCTATTTTTGACATTTGACTAATTAAAAGGAGAGAATTAGATAATTAAGGTATATATAATACATCATGAACGTGAATGGGATAACCATTATCAATAATAATTTAACAATTACCAACACACTCAATTTTTAAGTAACCCTCATCATCTACTTTAATTGATTAAATACTTATAGTTTATCTTTCTTATATTATATAAAATAATTTTTTGGATGAGCCATAAGCTTACTACATCTACTATGAATATTTCATGAAGAGAGACTAATTTCCTTAGAAATATATAAAGAAGAAAAATTAGTATTTGTACCATTACTTACCTACTTACTTTTTTCTTAGGCTAATGAAACATATCTTCCTTGTTGTACTTGATTATTACCTTCTTGGATGGTAAGGCTTTGAAATTCCATTTTCTACTAACACTTACCCTCCATGTGGTCCTTGTTATTTCAATATTTTCACCATGGAACAAATGTAGATGGTTCAAATGTATTACTTCTTTATTGAAAGTTGGTTCCTGAACCTTCTCTTCTTCCTCTTCTTCCTCATCAACCTTTTTTTTTTCTCTACCTCTAAAATTTGATGGTTGCATCTCTTGAGATGGTGCTTTACTCCTTTGGAAGTTTTCCTTTCTCTTTTCCTTCTACCTTGGCCTCTTTCTCTTGAAGATTAATTTTATGCTACATAGGAATTATCTTTTCTTGATGATGAAGTATTCCTTTTCTCTTAGAAAGTGCTTAGATTTAAGACAAATTCATCTATCTAATGTAAATTTTTAGAGATCTTTAGTTCTGACTATGGTCTCCACAACATTGGTAAATCTATAGTCATAATACAACGTAATTATGACATTTTGCATCCTTTGTTTGATGGAATATTTACAATTATACTCATTAATATTTCTAAGATATAGTATGAACCTTTGAAGAAAATATTCAAGGGAATCATCTTTTACCTCTCATATTTTCAAATTCTATCCTCATCTTCAATCTTCCTATAAGCCTCCTTACTCTTGTATTCTTTTCAAAGGACATCCCAACATTCTTTAGAAGTACTTTTAGTTACAATATTAATTCCATTAGACTCATTGTAGCTAGTACATATTATCACCTTTGCTAAAGCATCTAACTTAATATCTTTGATAATTACCTCTTTTTATTTCTTATTAGAGCATTAACATTTAAAGGAATTATAATCCATTTTTTGACATATGACCAAACCTCATTAATTTGCAATAATGACATAACAAATGTGAGCAATCTATAAAAGCTTTAGATCCATTAAAGGTCACTAAAAATTTAGGAATGTATTTGGAGGTTATTTCTTTACTTTCTTCTTCTCTACTTTTTGGAGCTTTAATATTATTTATCAAAGGCTTAGCAACTACATAGAAATCTTCATTGCATGATGTGTGGAGGTCCTAGGATAGAAGAGGCTAGAAGTGTAAGCATGATCTAACTATGAGTAGGTCATGAGTTTCTATTAATTATGACTATCAATGCAATGAATATGCTAGAACACTACAAGCTTCTATTCTTCCTTCTAAACTACATCGTGACTTTAGTGCAACTAGACCACATGTCATAGTTACTTCAAATCTAAAAAAGGAAACATAGAGCTATAGCCTTGTTACAAGGATACAGCAGGCTATAACTGAGAGCTCTACAAATTAAAATTGAGCATGACTACATTGTAACTTGGTTGTGAGTTGTAATAGGTGAATTACTAAGTGATGCAAGTCCAATATGAGAAGATTGCTACTGGTAAAGGATCATGTTGGTAAAGAAAATCGAAATAGAAAGTAACATAACTTGGGCCACAAGGGTAATGAAACCTAGATGTGGCTAAGTCTAAGTGCAATTCAAGTGCTAGGATAGTGTGACTAATAGTAACAAAGGCATTTACAAAATAAACTATCCATGATTTATGCACAATCGTGGTGGACTATTGCTAAGCTTGTGATATAATAAAAAATTAAAAATGCAAAGTTAAATTGACAAATTTAGACCTCAAATTACATAATTATCATCTAAAATTTTCAACTAGGTTGGAATAGGTTAGATTCAAAGTATAGAAACATTAATTTGAAAGGAAAGATACATGCAACATGGATTTGTTCTTTTATTTGGCTTTGACCTCTAAAATCCTTTAAATTTAACCACTTTAAACATGAAATGTACTAGGAACTTAAATGTAAGCACAAAAAATGACATACACAAGCTTGAAAAATAGCTCACACAAGGAATGATATGAGATTAAATATGAAGTTACCAAGAAGAAGGCTAAAACCCTTTGAAATAAGAGAGAAATAACATGAAATAATTGAGTGGAAATGAATCCCTTATAAACAAGCTCAATTCACTTCTAACTTCTTCAATTATTTTCTTAAACATGAGAGAACATGAAAGAAACTTTAGAAATTTGCAAGAACATTATAGATCAAAGCATATGTGATAATGCATGAGAGATAAGAAATTATGCAATAAATTCATGTGAGAACTTGAGAGATGAATTCATGGAGCAAATTCACTCATCTAGATGAAAGAACCATGATGTATGAATGTGATAAAAGGAAAGAGGAGAATCTAGAAAAGCTCCCCCAAACACTCAAAGACTAGCATAAGAAAATTCAAGAATTTAAAGAAGGAAGAGCTTCCATTCACTTTAAGTTAACAATGAAAGGTAATTATAATAGAATTAGCTCATCCTATTTATAATTTTTGTTAAGGAGTTTACCTTTTTGAGCATGTGTCACACATAAAGCTCTTGACTCATTATTTTTAGTAATTTTCTCATTCTCTAACCTTCCAGGATCCATTTTCTTCAAATAAAGATACTTATAACATTTATTACATCAAAGTAAATATGTCAACATAAAAGTAAATACTATCACTACTTCCTTCTCTACTCAACATCAAAGAGAAATAGAGATAAAGCAATTAGAATGCATATATTCACACCATTTATTACAATGACATTAGAGTAAACAAAAGACATTTTAATTGCATCAATGCACTATATTCATACTTGATAGATTATATTACACTTGATTGGTGATATGATTATGAATATCTTACATCATTTGTAATACATAAGAGGTCAAATATGACTCTTAGATGAATTAGAGATACTTAGACCAATGTGATTTTTGATATGTCTAGGACATCTTCAAGCTACCTTAGGATCAATATTCTATGTTGGCCTAAATTAGCTACTAATATAGAGCTCCCAAACATTAAAAAGATAGCTTAATGGATTACATGATACATTTGTCAATATAAAAAACTAGTGATCAAATGAGCATAATTAGGCATTTATAGCATGTCCCTATGGGAGCTAAAAGAATGTTGGTTTCATGTGATATATGCACATCTAATGCTCATGATTGAACATGTTGAAATAGTTGAAGTACCTACCATTACAAATAGTTGGAGTGGTTGTTTTTATGATAGTAATTGATTATCATGATCACTTACTCTCCCAACTTTCTACCTTTTTGATGTGGAACTTAATAAAAGAGAACTATTACTTTGCATCTTGGCTACTAGTTTCTAATTCATACTTCTACGATATAAATACAAAAACACTCTCTATAGCTTTTGTTTAAGCTTTTCTTTCATCCTTTTACAAGCACTATATCTCTTGCATATTACTACTACTCACTCATCATTCTATTTTGTTACAACTTTCATAACCTTGTTATCCTTATTGTTGCACCTTTTGTTTCACCTCTACTTTGTGGCTCCATCAATATGTCATGCATCTTGTTAATACTTTGCTACTACATTGCCTTCTACTTTCACCATTTTTTAGCTTTCTACAACCAACACCAATCTTACTCTATTTTGTTACAAGTTCATTTTTCTTTCAAATCATATTAGTTTTTAAAAGGCTTTTTGTATTGTTTGTGAACATGTAATAAACTCTACATCCATGGTAGACAAGTTTAAACAAGTTTGCTTCTTGTTGCTCCACAATATGGCATAATGATTTAGCAAGAAAGCATGTTCTAATGTTGATTTATGTTCACCATGATAATTGACATCACTATAACCCACAAATTTTAAATATGCTCCTTAATAATAAAGCATATAATCCATATTCCCTATTAGATAGCAAAGAATATTTTTAATTACTTTCCAAAGTGCAATTCCAGCATTTGACTGCTAAGGACTAATCAATGTTACTGTAAAGCATACATTAGGTTGAGTACACATCATTGCATATATCAAGCTTCCAATAGTACTTGCATATTTGAAGAGTCCCAAATATCATGACAAAATAAATCATATTGATATAAAATATATTTTTTTTACAAAGTAGTGGTGAGGGAGGAAGTGATACTGCAACAAATTTTTACAAGTCAAATGATGGTAGATCCTCTAACTAAGCCTATTTCTAGATATATATTTATGAATCATGTTAAAGCATTGGGACTATGTAGAAATTGATTGCATGTATAAATGATCTCTTTTTATATCATGTATTAAGGACATTTTTCATTTATCCATATACTGTCTCATTCATATATGATGTAAATATTTCCTTTTGCATGTATATTGATCCTATGAGTATGTTATTAGGCTCAATTAATTCACTCAAATGAATAGTCATGCTTTGTCACTTGTAAAATAGTAATCGAGGAATAAGAAATCTAATGTGTCCCCTTAGTTTAAAGACTTAGATGATGTCTTCATAAAGAAACTAAATATAATTGAATCCATGATTCATGTTAACTTCAATGTTAATGTTCAATGTGATTCTGTTTTTTCATATCATTGTAAAAAAATTAGGTTATTTACATAAAAATAACTAAACTAAAATTTTTATTATATTAAAGAGAGATACATACGCTCACTTATAGTTGAGACTCTTTGTTGTAGTATATTATTTGTAGTACATGTGTTGATTGATCAATCATAAAGAGGTGAATGAATGGATTCTTGTTTCCTCACCATGTGAGTCCTTGTATATACAACATAGTTTTTCTACTTAGGTGCCCTTTTTAGATATTTAACCATGTCATAAAGTGAAAGGTTGATGATCACTACTTTCAAATATTACTCATAGCCATGAATGTTGCAACCTGTTGAAAAATCATCAAGAAATCATTTGATCTAAAGCCTAGTGACATTAAGGTAAGGAGACGATATTGTGATTACATCAATGCACTTTATTTATATTTTAGAGGTTATATTACTTTTGAGTGATGATATGATTATGAATATCTTACATTTTTCTTAATAAATGAGAGGTTAAGGCTTTTAGAGGGATTAGAGATACTTGGACTAATTTACCTTTCAATATGTATATGGCATCTTTGAGATACTCTAGGATTGATGTTTCTATATTAGCCTTAATTGAATACTACTATAGAGCTTCTATACATTAAAAAGAAAAATCAATGGGTCACACCATGGATTTACCTAAATAAAGAATTAGTGACTAGACGAGTATAGTTGGGCCTTTATGACATGTCCTATTATGGGCAAGTGTGAAAATTTTTGTTTCATGTGCTATTCATACATTTAACACCCATGATTAGGCATGCAAAAATGGTTAAGAGTGCTTCTCATTACAAATAGTTGGAATGGTTGTTGTTAGGACAACAATGGACCATCATGGCTATTCACATAACTTTCCCCATTTCCTATATCTTCATATGTAGGACTTAATAAAAGAGCACTATTGCTCTACATTTTGGTTGCTAGTTTTCATTCAATACTTGTACAATGAAATTGCATGGAAGCTCTCTATAGCTTATGTTTAAGCTTCTCTTTCACCTTTTTGTAACTACAATAGATCTACCTTGTTGCTATTACCCACTCATCATTCTACTATGCTACAACTTTTGGCATCTTACTACTGTTGTTGTTATGTCATCATGTTTCAACTCTACACTATAGCTTCACTAATTTTTTTTTTGCATCCTATTGTTGGTTTGCTACTATACTACTTTATTCTCTTAATGTTTTTTGCTCAGTCTAGTCTACACCAATCCTATTCTATTGTGTTGTAGATCTATCTTCAATTGTGCACCATTCTCTCTACCAATCTACATTTGATGTAAAAATATTCTACCATTTTAATTCATTTGAATTAATTCTTATATAATATTAAAAGATTAAAAAATTTAAAGACATTTTTTATTAATTAGTATTCTTAACCTACTTGAATTTTTTATATTTATTTAAAGAGGTTTCTTAAATAATTTAAGATACATAATTCCAAATCCACTAATACAACAATCACTAAGGTAAAAATTTTACCCTTAATCAAATCCCTAAAACTTCTAGATATAAAGAGAAATTAAGTTATGCATCTTATACTAATGTAGTAAAAAGTCTTATATATGCAATGATGTGTATTGAATTTGATATTTTCTTTACAATAGATCTAATTAGTCATTACCAAACAAATCCTATAATTTCACTTTAGAAAGTAGTCAAGAGGATTCTCTAGTATTTAAAAATAAATTTTACTAAATATTTTGTTATTAAGAATCATATTTATAGCTTTAAAGTTACAATGATGCTGATTGGGGTAATAAATAGACAAGTGTAAATTAATCTTTTAAATATCCCCTCTTACTAAGTCATCTTAGCATATCTTGAAGTAGTAAGAAGTAGCAAGAAAGAGAATTATGAGGCCTTATCAAATGGAGAGATAGAGTTTGCAGCATGTTCAATAATAAAAAAAGAAGCCATTTGATTTAGGAGGTTTCTTTATGATGGGATGCAATATCGTGGCCGTCGCGATATCGCATCCCATGCGATATCGCGTATGCAATATCGCATCGTCCCCTGCGATATCGCATATGCGATATCGTAGTCTGCCACCATATCTATAAATAAGAGGCGGCACTCCCCTTATTCATAGTAATAGGCATAAAGTAGTGAAGCCCTAGTGGATTGATCACCCCATAGATAGATTAATTTCCATGTGCCCGCAGTAGGAGTCCCAAGTGAACGGATCTTTATTCGAGCAACTTTGTACCTGAATGCAAGTTGTGTACGGCAATAAAGACGAGCTTTGTGGATACACCTTGTAGTACATGGATAGGTTTTATTACATGTTATTTATTACTTGTCATTTATTACCTGTTGTTAGCGCAGCATGAATACGAGTTGATTATGAGCATTGATGAATGTGTAGGGCTAATCAAAAAATCGACTACTCATCGCGATTAGTTTCTCTCACCCTAAACTCCTAGAACATGGGATAAGTATGACTTGGTTATGAGCATCCAAGGATGTGTACGGTTAGCTAAGGAATAGATGCTTATCACACTTAGGTTAGTTAAGTGCCTCAGTACGACCACTTTGAGCACGTGCGTTACGTGTGGTGATCCCAGTAACAATTAGCATTTGGTAGCCATAGTTGCATAGTTCAAGGTGTGTACGAAAAGTGGGAATGGATGCTGATGCTAGGACTTATTACATTAGTTAGAGTTAGTTAGTTTCTCCACCCTTTCCTGTTAGCATAGGAGAAAACTAGAAAATACCAAAAAATCCTATACCTCAGACTTGCTTAACCATACACCGTGACACATACAAGCAAGCCTGGGAAGACAACAATTAATTAACCCCAAGTGTTCCTTGTGGTTTGTAGGCATTTAGTCTATGGAGTTCGACCGGATCACATGTGAGACACTCGTATTCATATGGTTGAGTGTAGGGATACCTGCCACTCATCATTGGCACTATTGCTGGGGACTAAGTGTTTGTACGCCAATTAGAACATAAGGAAATCATTCACATCGTTGTGAGCCTTAACAAACCTTTGTTAAATAAGAACTTATATAACGGTGAAACAGCACACCGATAAAAATGACTTCTTCTCATAAAGTTAATTCACCTAGGACTAACACTGAAGATAGTTAGCAACATACAACACATAAGCTAAACCAACCAAGTCCTAAACAATATAAGATAGTTTATACTCATCCCAATGAGTATATTCCTGATTATACTTTTATCCTCCATCAGGATGAACAGTTGCGCTACAGAGATTTTTTTGGTAACATAGTTTTACCACCAGATCGATCTGTCCCAAACGTGCTCTTCCGTGCCTTAGCACAGATTGGCATGTAGGACTTATTCACTGAATACATTGCTGGAGAATATGATATAAGGGATTATCATCCCATAGCTTTGCAACGTATGAGGGACTTAAGGTAGGAGAGTCAACACACATTGTTGAAGGGCAAGACCCCCCATGTCCTTAGTGAAATAGGAGACGAGAAACCCCTCATAATGGGTTCTTTAGCAAATGATAATCCCCCTCCTCACAATGGTGAAGAGGTTAGGCATCAGAGCCTTTGATCAACTGCACATATTATGGGCTCTGATCCCCATGAACACCAACTGTTCACGGAAGGAACAACCAAGCACACTAAGGATGGACACTTAGATCATTATAACGATCGGGGCCGAAGCAGCTGAAGAGAAGGTAAGAGACATCATCATGGTGATGGTTCCCCTTCCTCTTCTCCTTCATCTCACCATTCACACTCTCCTTCCATATCTGGGTGCAGCCATCGGGAACATAACGGTGAGGGTAAAAGTAAGGAAGACAAAGGACCTCACTAGGAAGGTCGAGAGTTAGGACAAGGGCAAGGACGTAGGGAGAGTAGGGAACCACGCAGACATCATAGACATCATGATAGAGATGATCATGATGAGCCCCTACTCACAACCTGAAGCATGCTTGATGTTACTAAGGCAGTTAGGATTCCCACAAGGCACTTAAAAGACAGCCGGATCAAGCATTTAGACATAAATAATATCCCACATTTTGAAGGGGGATACAACGCTAATCCACAACATCATTTACAGGCATTCCACGATGCCTGTGCCTTGCAAAATATAGATAATGAGTGGCAGAAGCTTAAGTTGTTCTCAAGGACACTCACCAAAGAAGCAGAGAGCTGGTACTGGTCCTTAGAACCAGAAACCATCAAGAGGTGGAGTACAATGCTTGAACTGTTCAACAACAAATATCAGACATACTCCAGAGTGTCCAATTTGCATAAGTAGATCGAAGGCTGGAAACAAGGTGCTTATGAACCCTTAGATGCTACCATGGCCTGCTACTATACATTGCTACATCATTGCCTGGGCCATGGGTACGCTAAGTGGGATCAACTTCGCCACATCGTGGATGGGCTAAGGAATGAAACAAGAAGAACTCTTGGGACATACGCCCAAGGGAAACTTTCCCAACTTAGAGCCCATGAAATACAAAGTTTGTTGGAACAAGTAGCGTAAGAAGAGGGTGAACTATGTAAGAGAGAAAGTGTGGAAGAATACAATCGCGACCCCTCCCTTCGCAAGAAGGGAGTGAAATTCTATGATGAGGAGGATGAGTTACCACTCGAAGAGTTGTGAACCGGAAAACCTTGCCAATCTAAAAGTTAACAACCAAGGTATTAGCCAAGGTAGACCAAATGTGGGAT
The DNA here is from genome assembly GCA_015680685.1 of Gnetum montanum. NCBI lineage: Eukaryota > Viridiplantae > Streptophyta > Gnetopsida > Gnetales > Gnetaceae > Gnetum > Gnetum montanum. Next base: position 479,269 of record MNCI01035712.1, read on the forward strand.
TCTTTAGACTCAAGAATGGAAATAGTCTTAAAAATCGTAGAAGAGTCTAAGGAAGAACAAGGTAGTGACAAAGGTAAAACAAAGTGGAGAAATTTAAGCCTTGCACATAACAAGGGTAAGGGAAAAATTCCTATCTCTGATGAGGCTGTGAATTCTGACACAGAAGATGATAGTGGATGTGAGGTCTACTACTATGAACATCTTAAGGGATGTTGTGCCCAATTATCTCACATTTGTAGGAGTCTGGGGTGTATGCGCTAAATCTAAGACTTAATCAATGGCAAACACCCTGAAGGTTACCTTATCCACAAGGTAACCCAAGGCAGTTCCACCAACCACTAACGTATTATCCAAGTGGAACTCCACCACAACCCATTAGACAACATCAACAATGGCAATACCCACATTCATGGGGGATGCCACCGCCAACACAACAGTACCCTTACCGGTAGCCTGATCCTTATGGTTATTATGTGCAGCAGTCGATTTCTCTAGGTGACTCTACGGGTCACACTACTCCCCAACATCACTACCAAGTTCAGGAGTACTTTAGGAGAACTCCTTCTCCTGTGGGAGACATCTCACATTCATCCCATCCTCCAACTCTATCCACACCTCTTCCACTTGTAGTTCCCATACAACCTGTTCCAAAAATGCAAGGGCAATTACCTACTCAACTACAGCAATGAAATGCCACAAGAGCTGTAAATATTTAGCATATAAATATCCAACCAAGTGCTGGTTCTGACAACTATACAAAGAAGAGACCTTTCTTCAGAACCAGGAGCCCAGATAAACTCTCACAACAACAAGCAGTTGAGGACATGTATAGGCCTCTAACAACTAATCCTTCGGAGCACCCTTCCGTCCAACAACCGAGTACACATATGGTTATGTTAATACATATTGTAACTGACTAGATAAAGGTGGGCCACCTTCCCAGGAAACTATCTGACCCTGGGAGCCCCTTAATTCATTTACAAATCATCGGGAATGCATCACATCGAGCTCTTCGTAACGCAAGTTTCGAAGTTAATCTAATATCATGGAAAATGTATCAAGCCTGGAACCTGCCCCAACTTAAGAAGAGTGATATCCAACTGGAGCTAGCTGACCAGTCCATCACCACCCCCTTAGGATTGGTGGAGGACATTATCACCACTGTGTGTGGGTGGTCATACCTAGCCGATTTCCTAGTGATTGAAGTTAACAACGAAGGGGGCTTCCCAATTATAATGGGAAGGCCATGGCTAAGTACAGCAGATGCGTACCTAGGAATCCGTGATCTTTCCTTGCAAATTTCTAAGATAAATATTTATGGAAAGATCGAGAAGAAGAAAGTTCCATGCATCACATACAGTGATTCATCGGGTGATGACATGGAGGAAATGTCTCCATGTAACAAGTGTGTCTTTGAAACTTTGAAACAAAGATGCTTGTATGTAGCAACCACACAACCAGTAATAGACACCCCGTGGTTGATAGATACTCAAAGGAGCAAACACATATGGATGGAATGAACTGAGGCAACTCATGCCAATAACAGAGGCATAAACACATTAGAACATGAACGTCGCCAACTTCCACCCCTCAACCTAAGAACATCAGCGGGAAGAATTTGGGCACTGTTAAGAAATTCAAACAAGAGCTCATTATTTCGAATCTCTCCCTTACAATTCAGTCATGGGGGAGATGGCCACCTATGCTAATCATATGGGGCCCTCAATTATTTTTAATTTTTTGTTTTACATGTTTTTATTTTACAAATTTCTTTAACTTTTTTTGTTTTTGTTTTGCAAATTTCTTTAGCTTTTCTTATTTTTTTTTACAACATCATTGTACTTTTCCATTGTGTGTGTGTGTGTGTGTGTGTGTGTGCGCGCGCGCCATCCACCCTGTAAGTTCGTCACCCAATAAGTGTTCAGGCCGATGGTATGAACTGTGTTTCATTGATTGTTGATGTTTGGTTTTTACCTTAAAGTTACAATGTTGACACTAAGGTATGTTCTTTTGATATGGCAGGCAATGAGTCCACTTCATCCATTCATCCACTAAAGTCTATGGTTTCTCTTGGCTTGGGAGTGTACAATTCCCTTTTTAATAAGAACTTTAACAAATCGATGACTGACTACTTCTCAAACTAAGGAAGGAATCAAGGTTTGAAAAAGGGTGTGACTTCAAGGGAACTTGATGCATTTGTGTTGGCCATTCACTTGGGTGCTTGGATGTTTTCTTCTTGACTTTTCTTGTCATTCCAATGTACCCATTCTTCAGAAGCTAAGACAATAAAAATAAGAAGTCTTTGCATGGTGTGGTCCCCAAGCATAAAAATAAAAAACACAAAAAAAAAACCAAAGTGAGGATTCAAAGCACACCCCTTAGATGAAATAACTTTGGGCTCCAAGGACTGGTTATGGAACCAAAGTGTTCCCTCTAACTAAGGCCCTTCTTGCTTCCCATTCTCTCCTTTGTTTTATCGGAATGGTGGTGGCTCTTGGAGATGCATTCTTATTACTCCAATGGATGGTTTGGCCAAGTGTATTGATGTGAAGTCACTAGATGTGGTTGGTTTGAGGCTAGAGTTGGAATGAGATTTGCCAAGTCACATTAATCATAAAACACACAAGGGCCTATACACCACCTTGTTCTTGGGATTCCATTCCATCCTCTTCTCTCCACCCTTCTCTCAACTGTTCACCTCATTGCCGGTTGTATCATTAGTGTATATTTTGGTTGATAATTGTTTTCTTTTCAGTAAATTCTCACGGTTAAGAATTTAACTCTTGTTCCAAAGGACATTCCTGGAGCCTACGGACTCTTTGAATGCGGGTTTTTCAGGGCACTAAGGGCATGAGCCTGCTTTGGGGAGGACCCACTGACATTCCTATTTGGTGCATTAGTTAACTTCTTTTCCTTAACATTTTGCGATTAATTTCATTTTGTTCATTTCCATCTTGACATCCACTTAATCGATGTTTTAGTTGTCCCTTTTTATCTCTCTTTCTTACTCCTTTTCTTTCTCCATTCTATAGCTACCGGAGGTTCGCGATTAGTCATGGGGGTATGGGGCCTGATTTTTTTGATTTTCTCCTAGCCCCAAATTTTTTCTTTTTTCTTCCTAACCCCTACACCTTCAGTAGTCATCAATTCTACATTCCCAGATCCGTATCAGCCATACCACAACCCAACCAATGGACTTACATCGAAGCAAGGTATAACTACATCGAAATTCATTTATCCTCACTAATATAAGACTGTGTTGTATGTGTAGATGGCGATCATGCAACAATGGACCAGATTTGAAGGAAGCACTTGGAATGGAGCAATGCTGAAAGTAGCTATGCAAGGAGCAAGATTGATGATGTGGTTACAGATGGACAACGAAAGGCGCAATCTAGGCATTGGCAATAGCAAGACTTCTTCTCTCTTCTTCTCTTCCTCTCTCCCCCTTTTCTCTCCAGCTGCCAATTATGGCCTGCTGTCAATGTAATAAGGTGTTCACCCTTGTTGTCATGAACACCAGTTTTGTCAAGTCTTGTAATAATGATCCATTCACATGTCATTCCATTAGTTCCATTCCCTCAATAATTCCATACCTGCTCGATGTCATTGTAATGAACTTGAGGACGAGTTTTCATTTAGTCATGGGGGTATGATGGGACGCGATATCGCGACCGTCGCGATATCGCATCCCATGCGATATTGCATACACGATATCACATTGTCCCCTGCGATATCGCATACACGATATTGCAGTCCGTCGCCATATCTATAAATAAGAGGTGGCACTCCCCTTATTCATAGTAATAGGCATAAAGTAGCAAGCTCTAGCAGATTGATCACCCCAGAGATAGATTAATTTCCATGTGCCCGCAGTAGAAGTCCCCAAGTGAATGGATCTTTATTCGAGCAGCTTTGTACCTGAACGCAAGTTGTGTACAGCAATAAAGACGAGCTTTGTGGATAAACCTTGCAGTACATGGATAGGTTTTATTACTTGTCATTTATTACCTGTTGTTAGCGCGGCATGAGTACGACTTGATTACGAGCATTGATGAATGTGTACGGCTAATCAAGGAATCGACTACTCATCGCGATTAGTTTCTCTCATCCTAAACTCCTAGAACATGGGATAAGTACGACTTGGTTATGAGCATCCAAGGATGTGTACGGTTAGCTGAGGAACAGATGCTTATCACACTTAGGTTAGTTAAGTGCCTCAATACGACCACTTCAAGCACGTGCGTTATGTGTGGTGATCCCAGTAACGATTAGCGTTTGGTAGTCACAGTTGCATAGTTCAAGGTGTGTATGGCAAGTGGGAACGGATGCTGACGCTAGGACTTAGTACATTAGTTAGAGTTAGTTAGTTTCTCCACCCTTTCCTGTTAGCATAGGAGAAAACCAGAAAATACCAAAAAAATCATATACCTTAGACTTGCTTAACCATACACTGTGACACATACAAGCAAGCCTGGGAAGACAACGATTAATTAACCCCAAGTGTTCCTTGTGGTCTGTAGGCATTTAGTCTGCGGAGTTCAATCGGATCGCGTGTGAGATGCTCGTATTCGTATGGTTGAGTGTAGGGATACCCGCCATTCATCACTTTAGATACTTGAAATTGTTGTAAATTCATTAGGCCTTATGATGATTCATTGTAATAGCATGGTAGCTCTTGCATCTATGAAGGATCTTAAATACCATAATAAAATGAAGCACATTAACATAAGATATGTTTTTCTTCATAACACAATGTTGGAAGAGGAACTGGTCCTACAACATATCTCTACAAGTTGGATGATAGTAGATCTTAGGACTAAGTGCATATCTAAAGATGTATTTATGACTTATATTAGAATATTAGTGCTACATAGGATTTGATTTCTTCTATAGATGATCAATATTTATGTCATGTACTTTAGGCATATTTTCTATAGGGGTGTTAGAACCCTCAATAAGTGAAACATAAGCACACCCCAAGATTTATAGAAGTTTATAGCTCAGTGCTGCCTAGTAGAATTAAACCTATGTCAATAACCCTTTTCTTAATATCTAAATTATGTAATTTATAGAAAAGTATATATTTTTCTATAAATTACATAATATAGACATTAAAAAAAGGGTTGGAGTGGCTTCTATTTTAGATAAGCAATAGGAATGACATCTTAGATGGTTTAGTCAATTCTTTAAAAAAACCAAATAATGAGCCTATAAGAAAAGCTTTCCCCATCACTATTATAGGAAAGTCATCTAAATGAATAGAAAACTAGACATAAGAAAACAATTAAAGATAATATGAAGAAATTGAAACTAGATAAGAATCTAGCGCTTCATAAAGATGAATGACAAAAGAAGACTTATGTAGCTAACTTATTTTGTTGGAATAATTATAAGATGATGATGATGATGTGATGATGCTAATTTATGACTTATTTTCTATTATTTATGAATTTTTTTCCTCCATATATGGCATCAATGCTTTTTGTACATGTATATGTATATATTTAAGATGTCATTATGCTTGATTAGTCATCACATGAAATAGCCCTTTCAACACTTGTAGAAGAGTAAGCAAAAAATCATCATCATCATCCTAGGCTTTTCCTTGTAAAATGGGGTCAACTAAAGAGGAAGCAAAGAATGAGATCCTTAATTTGTTGTCTTAGTTTTTCTCTTAACTTTGCATATAGAAAGAGGGTAAAAAATTCAAGTTAGTTACTTAAGAGTAATTGAACCAATATTTGTATGACATATGATTAGAGTGCAACATATGCTCATTTGTAGTTAAAGACTCTTTGTTGTAGCATGTATTTCATGGAAGTGGTATTAGACAAATAGTTAGGAGGTAAAAAAATAGATTGTTGCTTCCTCATTTTATGAGACCTTGTGGATACATAGTTGATTTGCATGGATGCCTTTTGACTATGTCATAAAGTGAGAGATCAATATCTACTACTTTAAAATGTTACAAGAATGAGTAATGTACCCTCTCAAGGCATCATCAAGAAGTCGTTGACTTGGAACCTAGTGACATTAGAATAAAAAAAGATATTTTGGATCACATCTATGCATTTTATTCATAGTATATGAATTATACTTATTTCAAACATCAATATAATCATGGTATATTTAAGTATGGTTCTTAGAAAGATTAGAGATAGTTAGATCAATGGCATCTTGAGTCATAATAACTCTAAGTTTGATGCCTCTATGGTGACCTTAGCTAGTTTCTAACATAGAACTCCTAAATATACAAGTAAACTTGCAATCACATTTAAACAATTAGAAATTATAAGTGACAATGTGTTAATACACATATGATGATGTAGTAGTGCATATAAGGTTATGATAGCATCCTCATTATGAAGAAGTGGAAGAAGTTAGTGGATGTGTGTAGCATACCTAGCCCCTATATGAATGAGTATAGTATGATCATTATGGATACTATTCTTCATTATGCTTAGGGTTATGTAACACAACTAGCACCTATGCATGGGTATGGGTATACTATGGGCACCATGGATACTCTTTTCCAGGGAATAAGCATTATGACCACCCGTGAACTTTCTAGCATTCTCTACCACAGAATCCTGCATGATAGGAGATCAAGCAAAACCCACGTCTCTCCATAACGACCAAGCCGAAGAAGCAAGAAAAATATTTAGCACCGGCTCGTTGCCTGTTACAAATACGCCAAGAACCAGCAAAATTTACTCCCACTTGCCGAGGCCAAGATAGTGTTTTTATTTCAAAACTTGAAGGGTTTGATTAAACAAATTTTCCAATTATATACACGGGAATGCTTGATGCAGCACGTCACTGTCTTTTGAAGAGTATTCGGCATTATGTTAGCCTTGAAAGGCGTACCAGAGTACAGGCATGCAAATGCTACTGCATTATAAAAGACTTAAACAAATACATTGACCACCAATTTTGACAACTGGAGTTTTCAGAGGCAAGAACGAGGAAAAGTAAGGCTGCTGCTGAGGTTACTCTGGGTGAGGAAGAATGAAGAAGAAGGGTGAAAAAATTGGGCAGTGGGCATTTCCGAACATGGAATAAGGGTAAGATAGACAGCTCTTGCAGCGGCCTCTGCTGCAGTATACTTGCCCATGCCGTTTGTCATAGATGTTTTTGTGAAGCCAGGGCAGTAAGAGTTCACCATGATTTGTGCTCCATCTGATGATGATGTATGGGTCTGCAATTTGTGTGCAAGCATCCAAGCATAGGCATTAAGCAGCAACTTTGACATGGAGTAATCAGTCCAGGAACTGGGCCATCCTCGGCTTTTCCATGCTCCGTTTTTCACATCCGTCTTGAATTCCGTTGCAATCATGTCTAGAAGAGCTTCTGTGATGTTTTCTGGGTTTTGCAGGATTTGCCTCAGGCCGTTGTTCTGGAGCCTCTGCAGATGAATTAAAGAAGTGTCATATTTGATACAGACAAAAAGACTTTTTCCGTTTTTTTTTTAAGCTTTTCTCCATTTGTTTCTTTTGTAAGTTAGCTTTTCAAGAAAATGAGATGGGTCTTGTGGGTTATACGTGGAGAGATCCAAGCCTGGAAGAAATGAAGAGTATTCGGGCCGATGCTGCTGATCGTCTGAAGAGCGGTAACAGTGATTGTGTGAGGTGCTTGGTCCCGTAGTAATTGGTTGCTAGAACTTCCTCAAAGTTCTCCATAGAATTGTCTTCTACATTTTTCTTGCAGGAAATGGCGGCATTATTGATCTGAACCCAGGCAAAGAAATTCTATTATATTCATGAGAGGATTGAATCGAAAACATGCATTTAGTTTATTAAAAATATAGAATATATACAAATTCATGGTTGATAGGAACCCAACGATCCATTTCAAAGAAGATTTAGAACCTGCTACCTGCACATAAATATGATTCCGTGTTTCCACGGAGCTCCGAACTTTGGCGTTTGTGGCACGCTTCAATCATTAGAAAATAATTGCTCTTATCGGTTGCAAAAATATAATCCAAGTTTCAAATAGGCTTAAATAGATTAAACGACGAAATAAATCTATGCTTTCACTAACTACCTTTTGGCTTAACCTGACTGCCCAGGGCTAAAGTTTTTAGTTGCTCAGTATTTCTACCTCACAAACTCTTCGCCTTAGTTTGTAATCCGCTAGTTACATAGATGCTACTCTTAGAAACTAGAATATATTTGTATATGCCACCAGGAACGAGTTAGAGAATCAACTTCTAATTAAATTTTGGTACACCACGGCTATTGCTCACCTTCTAGGTTAAGTAAAGGTTAGATTGCCTAAAACGTAAAATATTTGTTTTAGCACACAATCAACAATCAACTAATTACTGTAAAGTGGGGAAGCCAGGGCCAGGGAACATACCAGAATATCAAGGCCTCCAATGGTTTTGTGCAGCCATGTAACAACATACCAGAATATCAAGGCCTCCAATGGTTTTGTGCAGCCATGTAACAACATACCAGAATATCAAGGCCTCCAATGGTTTTGTGCAGCCATGTAACAAATTCTTGTATGGAATCTTGACAAGCAATGTCCAGGCGATGAAATAGAACTCTAGAAGCAGAAGCAGAAGAAGCCAGAAGGCAAGCAGCCTTTTGTCCCCTAAGTGGGTTTCTGCAAGCAACTATAACAGTAAGGCCCTGCTCAGAAATCTGCTTAGCAATATCGAACCCAATCCCTCTATTGGCTCCGGAAACCACTGCTACTGTTTCACTAGTCCACCACCTGTCACAGAATGACCTGAATTCATTCATGATCATCAATGGAGGCAATAAAAATGTAGACATAATATAAACATTAACATGAAAAAGAGGGAAAATAAAGGGGCAACTGAAAGAACAGACCTGTGGGGATTCATTGCTACTTGTTGAACAGCCATACTCTGTTCTACTTTCTTGTTGCACTGCTTTGATTTCTGTTTGCTGTGCTTTCCTAGAGCGGATTATGAATTGCCCTGAAATAGCTTATGGCTGATGCGTGTAGCTTGCATGGAAGCATAAATAAGTTATTGCATTAATGGATGCCGCGTCAGAATGGTTGGTGCCCTGGCATTGTCAAACTGTAGCGCCGCGTCCATTGCATCAGCAGACAATCTCATTCGTCCACTTTCAATTGCTCCTGCTCCTGCTGCTGCGTTTTTCTGGTGGGCAGTTCATGATTCTAAGGTTTAGTAATATATTTAGGCCTGTAGCATCTTACTGGAGAGACTCAAAGCCTCAACGCCTTGTTTAATCAAAGCTGGAATATATATATATATATATATGTTCGATGTGAGCTGAAAGGCGCCAACCAATTGACTACTGACGTTCATCTTAGGACCACAATTTAGATTAATTGATTCGATAAATCCAGAACAGCCATAGCACCATGTTTTCAAAGATTCCAACTGTCCGTCACATGAGTAGTTTTTTTAGGACAGAAAGCTATATTTTAAATTCGCCCATCCTAGGTTTGGCTTTATGCGTTTTGGTTATACCAAATCTGGCAAAGCGTCCCCAAGCTGTTTTGCCTTGTTTATTTTGGCAACCATGGCAACTTGGGTCATTTGATCGATCCCAGCTGACAAGTATGGTGAGTGTAATAGGCGTGAATTTGACTCCCGTGCATACGTTTTTGGGGATTTTTCCTACGTGCGAAAATTTAAGTTTCAGTTTCTCAAAACTTGTAAGATTATAGCTACTTGAACCCTAATAATTTAGTTTGTGTACATGGTGCGTGAATTTGACTCCCGTGCATACGTTTTTGGGGATTTTTCCTACGTGCGAAAATTTAAGTTTCAGTTTCTCAAAACTTGTAAGATTATAGGTACTTGAACACTAATAATTTAGTTTGTGTACATGGTGTGCATTTTCTATCAATGTTCTCTTGTTAAGTTTTCAAGGTTAGAATATCGAGTTATACCTAAAATAGAAAAAAATTAGAAAAGCCCGATGATAATGATTCTTGTATGCCTGGGGAATTGCATGTACATCAAATTTATTATTAATCATGCTATGATTTTTTTAAGGTCTTTATAGTTTTTAGGATAACTTAGTTTGAAAATTGGAGGTTTGGAAGTTGATATAAAGATTATTGAAATAATTTGCAAACATCACATCACTATCAAGTAGTAGTGCTCGTCAAATTTACACCTTATTCCCATGGTTGGTTACGCCTATTGTAGTAGATCTACAATATTTATGCTTTGACTTATTTTTAAATTTGAAGTACATGTACCCCACTATTGGACTATGGGTAGAAGCCTTTTTACACTAGTTACCACAAGATAATGGTTAGGCTTTGACTTTTAAAAAAAAAACAAATATAGTTATACTAAATCTATTAGTCCAAGATTATGATATTTGTTTTATGAAAGTTAAATATCAACTCTACAAAGTAGTTGACAAATATAGGATGTAACAAGAAATAACTATATAGACCTTTTATTGCAATATAATATTTTTATCTCAAATATTTAATTTAAGAGCAACCAAGAAAACTGTGATGCTCATCTTGAAGATCTCATAACCTACATAGCCAACATGTGCATTCTTCTCTAGGAAGTTTCATTCATCTTTCACTTTTGATCCTAATATCATGTAAACTTATGAATTTAAATAGTTATCTTTTGTACATTTCAAATAAAATTTTTTCTTACCTTCTATATTTAACCATAACTTTATTAAAATCCACTACCCAACCAACTTTAAAATGTGTTTTGAATTATTTTGTATCTCTTTCCATGAGATATCCCAAGTCTTCAACCATTATATCTCTTGCAAATACCATTCCTATTCTTGTGTGTCTTTAAGAATTACTTTAGAAAATTTAAGTTATTTTTCTATTTTTGCTATTTTTTGGTATGTGTAATAAACAAACAAATAACTTTTCCTTCTAGGAGAAGTAAAACATGGGATAGGATTTTTATACTTCTCACTTTAATTCATTAAGTAAAAATATCTTTTGTACTCTTTTAATAGCCTTCTAATTTGGAAAGAACATTTTTTTGAAATAAACAGAAAAAAATGCATCCCAAAGGAAATATAATGGTGGAGTGATGAAGTGCAACATACTATCCAAAACAAAGAAAATTGCTTTAGGGAGTGGCAACAAAGCAAAAACCAAGAAAATATGTTTATGTATAAACTAGTAAAAAAGGAGGCAAAAGTCATAGTAGCTAAAGCTAAACATAAGGCCTTGGATAGCTTTTATGAAAAAATAGAAATAAAAGAAAGAGAAAAAACAATTTACAAATCAGGAAATATTAAAAACAAGAAATATAAGAACTTGGATCATGTTGACTGCATTAGGGAGATAGATGAAAGAATTTTGGTAAAAGACAATAGAATTTTGGATAGGTAGAACAATTATTTTTAAGAATTATTGAATGAATAAAATCCTATAGAACACATGCAAGAAGAACCAAATTTTGATTTCATTAATAAATTTCCCTTCTCTAAGGTAAAGGCAACCTTATTAAAGATGACAAATGTAAAAGTTGTTGGACAAGATAACATTTCTACATAACCCTGGAAAGCATTAGGAGATATAAAAATTTCATAACTAATAGAGTTATTTAACAAAATTTTGAAGGATGAAGAAATGTCCAACAGTTAGAGAAAAAGCATTGTTGTTCCCATATACAAAAATAAAGGAGATGTGCAAAATTATGTAAACTATAGAGGGATCAAGATTATGAGCCATATTATGAAACCTTGGAAGAGATTCATAAAGCAATGTCTCATAGTTAAGTTAACAAAATCAGAAAATCAATTGGATTTATACAAGTGAGATGTAGTATAGAGGTTATTTTCTTAATATAACAATTAATGGAGAAATTCAAAAAATATAGAGAAAATATACATATGATCTTCATTAACTTGGGAAAATCATATGACAAAGTGTTTAGAGATATTATTTAGTGAGCATTATAGAAGAAAAAGATCCTCATAAATATATTGAGTTAATTCAATACATCAGTGAAAGAGCTACCACTAAAATTAGAATAGTTTACTAAACCATAGTAAAATTTCTACTCAGAGTAGGTCTACATCAAAGGCCTACACTTAGTCATACTTGTTTTTCATTATGTTAGATGAATTAAAATTATATAAGATGAAATCTTTTGTTGAATGCTATTTGTAAATGACATTACATTGGTTAATATAGCCTCAAAAAATATTATTTTTAAAATGGAGAAGTGGAGACATCCTCTAGAATCAACAGGCTTAAAAATTAGTAGAAGTAAGACAAAATATATGACATACAATTTAAATAATAATATAAATAGTAGTAAAATAGAAGTGACAATTCAAAACCAAAAAGTCCCTTATTGGAAATAGTTCCATTACATAGGATCAATGCTCTAATCATATAGTAAAATTAATAAAGATATAAGAAATAGAATTAAGGCAAGATGGTCAAGATGAAGGTGCTTTAGTGGTATTCTATGTAATCTTAATGAAACTAAGAGGAAAATTTTATAAGATAATAATCAGGCCTACTATCTTATATGGTGTTGAATTTTGGATAGTAAAAAAGAAGCATGAACAACAAATAGTGTGGAAAAAATGTGAATACTTAGATGGATGTTGAATATTACTAGAAGAGATAAATTGCACAATATAGACATTAGAGTATAACTAAAGTGGCTTCTATCTTAGATAAGTTATCGTAATAACATCTTATATGGTTTGGGCATATGTAAAGAAAATCAAATAATGAGCCTATAGAAAAAGGTTACTACATCACTATTCTAGGAAAGCCACCAAAATAAAGAAAAAAACTGATTGAAGATGATTTGAATAAATTGCAAATAAACAAAGATATAGCTCTTCATAAAGTTAAATGATGAAAAGAACTCATTTAGTCAACCTCATTTTGTTGGAATAAGTTTAGTATGTTGATGATGATGATCTAGTCTCTAAATTATACATCCATAAAACATAGTGGGATAAATGATTATTTAAAATATTTGTTTTCTAACCTTTTGATGAAGTGTCTTTGGTCAATTGTGTTGATGAGATGCCATCAACACGACCCTATCAACAAGATCCCATCGATGTAGGGCTTCCCACGTGGACATGTACCCATCGACATGGCACCCTAGTAGGTCTATAAATATAGCACACTAGCCATGTTAATAGAAGTTAGAATTGCAGTTGCTAGCAGAATTCTTATAGTTTGTTTCTGTAAGAGATAGAATACATTTAAAATTCATTTATGCTAATACTTTTGATTCAACTTCAATGGCATACATTAAGATATTTGTAGGTGTTTTTGGCTAAAAGAGAACCTTTCCTTTATGCTTTATATGCTATATCATGCTTTCAAGACTATCACTAATTTTATATGATGCTATTTGATATATTTTTATATGTTGCCTCATATATGATGCTATTATATTTTATTTTGGGCTTTTATGATCAATTTTTGAACTTGATGCGAATGTATCTTTTATAGTTCTTAATTTTTTATGTATATGTGTATGATCTATTGTTATACTCCATATCTACTCACCTCCTCTACAAGAATCTTTTTGTTCCTTGATAGGTTGGTTTTCTTCTTGTAAATTTGAAATGAAAAAAAGAAGGAGAACAATTTATGATACCTTGCATGCATTATTTGACATTTCAGTACAAGTGCTTTGTTGTAATTTCAAATCAATGCTCATTTCTTTGGTTCAAGTATGATGCTTAGTGGTTAGTTTGATTGTTGATTAGTCTATCATATTGCATTTGGTTTTCTAGGAGTCATAAGCTCAAGGTAATCTTGAGTCAAGTAGGGAAGCTCATACTTATTCATTTGCATTTAGTTTGAAACTTTTAGATTAGGGGTCTTTTCATGTTCAAATAGGGGGAGACTTTTGGTTGAAAGAAACATTTAGAATGAGAAAACATTTTTCCTATGGTGATCAAATTTACTTGTTCAATTAACCTTTTCTCTCATAGATTGATGTATCGAACCTATAGATCAACCAACCTCTTGTTAGGATGACCTTCTCAAATTGTAAGCATAACACAATAAGAGAAAAAGGTGTACTCATTAGGTCAACCTTTCCAAATTGTAAGTGGAACATAGTCAAAGAAAAAGGTGCACTCATTAAGTCAATCAACCTTGCCTTAGGTCAACCATCCCATGAGAAAGAAAATCTCAAAATAGAGGAACATGCAACTTCTTAGGTTAACCAACCTAATTAAAGATAGAAAATTAGAGCACAAAAAAAGCACACATTAGGTCAATTCATCAAAACCTTAGGTTGACCTATCGAAGGATCATCAATAAAAAATAATGTTTTTAGAAAGTTATGAACATAACCATTGCATAATTGTTCACACAAAGAGGATAAATAGGCATTATCGAGTCATGATGTCACAAGTCAAAGAGGAAGAAAAAGTCAAGGCCTATTTGTCTCCAACCATAACCCTTGTAATTCTTTATGAAGAGGGACTCTTGCTTTATGATTAAATCTTATTTGTACTGTCTATGAATATTCCCTTATTTGCCTCTTCTTGATCTTTGTATTGTATGTGAATGAATTCGATCTATTACGATTCATGTATTCCATCCAAGACTTGTAAAAACCCTTATGCTTATTAGTGAGTGAGGATTCACCCTAAAGCTTGTAAGTGGGACATTGGTAACCTATATACCAATGTTGATGGTAGACTAGAAACTTGTAAACTAGCATTGAAGACTTTGCTTGAAGGAGAATGGAACCAAGAGAAGAGAAGACAATTACACTCATGTGAGTGGAGTAGATGAAGCCAAACCACTATAAATCTAGTGTGTTCTTTCTATGGTTTTGCTTTCATTTCATATTTTATTCATACATTGAATTGTTGCCATCGATTGAAGGTTTAAGTGATCTATGCACACTTACTATGATTATTTGATCTATCATCATATAAAATATTATCACGATTTGTTCCATCGGCTAATATATGTGGTCGGAAAATAGACTAAGATTTTTAATCACCCCTAGTCTCTACCCCAAGTGTTCTTTTTCGATCCATAATTATGTATCATAAATCATGATTTTATTTATCAGACACCTATATTTGTAGATAGGAAAAGTCAAGAAAATTAAGCATATTTACCACCCTTTCTTTGAGTTTGAATTAAAGACAATGTTTGCATGTATGAATACGCTAACATCACTATTTTTAATTGTAAAATTCAAAGATAAAAATCCGAAAACAAAGCAGTAGAAAGAGAACATCGTGTTTTTATAGGGAGAACAAATTTTCTAACCGCTGATTAAAGAATTATTCCCCTAAGAGGGTCGGTAAGCGATAAATATATTTGTCCCAAGTTCCAAAGCACCCTTGCCAGTTCAAGTGTAATGGAGTCGGTGCGATTTTAGGTTGAGAATAAGCGAATGCTTCATTTAGCACGTGGCTGCCTTTCCAGAATATGCGGCTGTCGGTAAGCCTAAAAAGGCGTACCAGAATACAGGCGCACGCAGTGCTCATCTCCAACTACACAATAAAAGATTATAAGTTTTCAACAAACAGCTGGACCATCGATATGCAAAACGAAATTCAGAGGCAGGAACAAGGAAAGGTGAAGCTGGTTAGACTGTCGTCTCTGTTTTTAAAGGCAGATGAAGGGTGAAAGAATTTGGCAGCAGGAATTTCCAGACATGGAAGAAGCTTAAGATAGAGAGATTTTGCAGCGGCCTCTGCTGCGGTGGACTTGCTCAAGCAGTTTGTCATAGCCGTTTTAGGAAAGCCATGGCAGTAGCACTTCACCATGATTTTTGCTGCTGCTTCCTTCCTGTTATGATCATGTTTGGATCTGCAACTTGCGTGGCAGCATCCGAGCGTTTCCATGTTCCTTTTCTTTCACATCTGTCTTGAATTCTATTTGCAATCGTGTATAGAAGAGCTTTTGTGATGTTTAATTTTATGGCTTTTGCACGATTTGCCTTAGGCCGGTGTTCTGGAGCCTCTGCAAATGAATCAAACAAGGGTCAAGTTTGATATAGGTAGAAAGATGTTTTAATTTTTTTCACTTAGCTTTTGAAACCAGAAATGGCGATATGCTTCAGATGAGACGGATAGAGTAGTTTATACGTGGAGAGATCCACACCTGGAAGAAATGAAGAGAAATTGGGCCGATGTTGCTGATTTTTTGACGAGCGAAAGCAGTGATTGTGTGAGGTTATTGGTCCAAGTTCTCCATTGAATTGTCCTCTACATTTTTCTTGCAGGAAATGGCGGCATTGTTGATCTGAACCCGAGCAAAGAAATTCTATTACATTCATGACGAGGATTGAATTGAAAACGTTATGTTTATTAGTACCTTGGAGAAGATGTTCTAGGCATAAAAAACTATAGAATACATAAATTCATGGCGGACAAGAGAGATGGACAAGGGATTCTTAAAACTGACAACAGAATCCGATCCATTTCCAAGAAAATTTAGAAGAATGTACCACCTTTACATGATTATTATAATCAAGTACTTCCATTCCACCAAGCTTCAGAACTTGGTTGTCCCGGTAATATGGATAATTTCAAAAGGATTATCCTTATTTGTTTCAAGATTTTTAATCTAAAACCCAACCAGGGTTACAGTAGATTCAAGGATGAAATTGATCTGTGCTTACATTAAAAACCTTTTCACTGTGTTTGACTGCACAAGGTTTACGTTTTTTTGTTGCTGACTATTTCTAAAGGAAGCTCCAATTAAAATTTGTACTCCTTTGACAACATTCATTAATTGTTACCAACTACGAATTCCCTTATCTTATAAAATTTAATAAAAAAACTTTCACTGACTATATGTTAAAAACACTAGCTTGATTTTTATTTTTTACTTAACCAAGAAAGATCAGAAACGCAGAAACGTACCAAAATGTCAAGTCCTCTAGTGGTTTTGTGTAGCCATGTGGCAAAATCTTGTGTGGAATCCTGACAAGCAATGTTCAGCCTGTGAAACAGAACTCCAGAAGCAGAAGAGGAAGTAGCCAGAAAACCTGCAGCCTTTTGTCCACCTCGTGGGTCTCTGAAAGAAACTATAACAGTGAGGCCCGGCTCAGAAATCTTCCTAAAAATCTCAAACCCAATCCCTCTGTTGACTCCAGTAACCATTGCTACGTTTTCACTAGTCCACCGCCAATCACAAAATGAACTGAATTCATTCATGATCATCAATGGAGATATAAATATACGTATATCATCATTATCATGCAAAAGAGTTAAAAAGGAACAACTGAAAGAACAGACGCATGGGGCTCCTTTGCTACTTGTTGAACAGCCATGTTCTGTTGAATCTATTCTACTTTTCTTGTTGCAGTGCTTGATTTCTGTATGCTGTGCTTTTTTAGTGCTGATGATGGCTTCCGCTTAAATAGCTTATGGCTTCTGCAGGCAGCCTGCATTGGAGCAAATAAGTTAATGCATTAATATTAATTGCTACTACTTAGCGTATTCACCTTCTTTCTTTCTATTGCCATTGCTACTACTACATTTTTTCTCGTGGGTGGTTCATGAAGAGATCTGTATTAGTAATATATTAGATCTGTAGCATTCATGAAGAAACCCAACGGTTTGTTTAATCAAAGCTCCATTTTATATGAATATCCCCGCGTACGCATGCGCCAACACATTGACTATCGATTAGGACCATGATCTAACTTAGTTGATCAAAACAATTATGGCACCTTGTTTTCAAAGATCCTGATTGTGCATCACAGGAGTGGTTCCGGCCACAGAAAGGTATATTTTAACTTTACCATATCCTAGGTTTAGCTTTAGGGTTTGCTTTACACCAAATGTAGCCAAGCATCTCATATTAGAGTTTCCTCTTTTGCCTCGTTTTCTGGAAAATTTTTTATTCCTTGCAAATTTGGTCATTTGATTGGTCCCATTTCACTGACGGGAGCTTTAAGACTACGTGTAGAACACTCAATCGTGGAGACAATGCTTATGATTTTTCTTTCTTTTTTACCCCCAATTTTAAGTTCATCCACCCAGCTAAAGCTTTTCGCACCGGCTATTAGTAAAATTGCACTCATTACAAGAAAAAATGGTCAATGATTATGCTTTGACTTTATAATAAAAAAGAACATAAATACAGCGATAGCCACCACCATTAGTGGAAGCCTTTCGATACCATCTCCTTGAAGAAGCTTTGGAACCTAAATTATTTAATTGTGTTCTTTCTTTAAAATAATAGAGACCATAACATGCTATTTCTATTTGAATAGTAATAGGGGATACCTTAATTCAAAGAGAAATTATTTATGTGTTGCTATTTTTCATTAATTTTTAATACACAATTAGCAAAGTATAAATAGGATTTCATCTAATAGTTGAAATAGATATATGGCACAACATATCTAGTGAAGAAGAAATATGCCTACTATGCAATATAAATAACATTGAATAACTACATTTTCTTTGTAATATCATGGGTTGAAACACATTAGACAAAGATGGAATATTAAATTTACAAATTTGGTTAATTTGTTTCAAAAGTCACCAAAAATACTTGATAATTTTCTTAATAATGTGTTCAAAACTCATGGTATGTAGCTTTCTACTATCAAATAGATCTAGAATGTAAAATTTCATATTTTTACTTTAGGTTGTTAAACCCCTAAAAAATAAAATGTCTTATAAAGAAGAAATTAATAGTACCACCCTAAAGTAGCAGTGAAGAGAGGTGAAACTTCAAAAACAATATAAAAGTAAAGGTTCAATAGTTTTACAATACCTTTTCAAGTATTTATTCTTACAGCCAATCTCAAAAAACTTATCCTCTAGGATAGGAAAAAGATTAGACCTTATCCTCTTTCAAAAGCGTAAAGAATCCTTTTAGGTTTTCACTTCTTACTAAAGGCTTCCTTATAAAAAAATAAAATAAATGAGGAGAGATACATTTAGAGCTGTAACTAAAGTATGAGGTGTTTAATAATATTACCTTAAACTAATAAAGATAAAACATTAGACAAAGCAAGAATATTAGCTAGAAAATCTTTATAATAAATGAGATTACATAAAAATTTCCAAATGATATAAGGAAAAAAGAAACAAAACCAACTCCAATTATGAAGAAAAAATTAAGAGCATCCCCAAATAAAACTTGTTTCAACTTTGGCTTAAAACCTTGTAAATATGAGTTATACCATGGAAATAAATAAAAAAGCAATGGAGGAATGAATCTTTGATTTTGTAGACATGTAGGGTCATGAACATCTATATGAAAGTAATAAATATCAATAAGCAAACTTTGAAAAACCAAATACCATAAAAATGCTCAATTTTTAGAGCGGAAGTATTCTATATCTTTTGAGTTTGATACTTCCATAACTATACATTATGGTTAATATTCCATAGATAATTAAATCTTTGCCAAATTCTAGTCTTATAACTAATAATATTATAGGCAATATTAGACTTAAATGCAAAAACTAAATAGTCATTAATCCATGAAAAATCAAGAAGACCGCTACTAGAATTTTTTAGTAATTAAAGTTCTATGCAAACTATGCAAAAGATCAAAAAATATGGACATTTTAAAAGCATTTATGCTATATTGAATTTAGCACTCAAATCAAGTAGTCCATCAATTATACATGTAAAAAGATGAAAACAATCTAATACCAAGTTTATATCATATATTGCAAAGACATGGATGATTAATAACCCATTGTTCATTATTAATGGAAACCCACCAAGGAGTTAAATTATCAAATATTGAAGCAAGAAATATGAAATCGTTAAAGTTCCAAAAATAACTACTAAGATTACAAGGTTAAGGTCACATGTTGTAGATAGTGTATGAAGCTCAGCTTGAATAGGAAGTGTTGGAAGTTGACCATACACTAACTCATAGGGAGAGTAGCCTATAGGGAGCTTCCATGTGGAGCAGTATACCCAAAGAGCATCATTTAGTTTGGTGCTCTAGTCTCACCTATATTTGCTAATGATTCATGTCAAGATTCTTGTGATTTCCCTATTGGTGACTTCGACTTGACCATTCACTTAAGGGTGATATGGTGTAGTCAGCTTATTCTCAACTCCTAAGCGTTGCATCAATTTTTGAAAAGTAGCACCTGTAAAATGTGTACCATTGTCAAAAATAAGTGCATGAGGCATGCCAAACCTATTTATTATTTTTTGTTAAAAAAATTATGTAGTGGTAGATGATGTACAGTCTGTAACAGTGGAAATAGTCAACAATAACAACAATGTAGGCTTTTCCATTAGACATTGGTGTGATAGGCCCCATAAAATCAATACCCCCTATGTCGAAGGGTTCTAAGGATTGAATCCATTATTGTGGATCCTCCATTCTAGTAGTCATTCCCCCATCACATTGGCAGTGCTCATAGGATTGGATGAAATGATGAGTGTCTTGGAACAATGTAGGCCAATAATATCCTGCAAGCAAGATTTTAATGGTTGTTCATCTCCTAGCGTAATGACCCCCACAAGAGCCCTCATGAGCATCTTGGAGAACTTGTAATTGAGCTACATTGGGAACACACCATCGGACCAAGCCATCGAAGCATACCTTATAAAGGTGCCCATTGATTTTCATGAAATATTTGGCTCAGTGAAGAAACTGTTATTTCTTTTTAACGTCTAGCCCTTGTGGTGTTTCTTGTGTAAGCAGATAAGTGAGAATGCTACTATACCAGTTTGTATCAGTGGTTAATTGATTGTTTATCACACCTGCAAAGAGGAGTTCATTAGGGAAATGGTTAGAAATTAGATATTCATCCTCTTTGTTGTCCCATCATAATTGAGATAAATGATCAGCAAAAACATTCTCGATGCCTTTACAATCGATCATCGTAAGATCGAACTCTTGTAAGATCATGAGCCATCGTATGATGCGAGAGCTCACCATTGGTTTCTTCATTTGGAACCAAATTGCACTATGATCCGTATGTATAAATATCTTATAGCCTAATACATACTGCCTAAATGTTTTTAGTGTAAACACCGCAACCATTAACTCTTTCTCAGTTGTGGTATAATTGAGTTGTGCACTAGCAATACTTCAACTTGCATAGTGAATGTGGTAGGGACATCTTTGGTAATCTAACTATGTAAGTACAACTCCTAAAGTGAAACTGGACCCGTCAATCATTATATGGAATGGTCTAGATCAGTTAGGAGCTTGTAGAATTAGTATTTCTATGAGCCTTTTCTTCAAGGCTTGGAAGGCTAGCTCACATTCCTTGGTCCATTCAAAAGGTACGCCCTTCTTTGTTAATTCTACCAATTATTTTGCAATCTTAGAAAAGCTTTCAATGAAGCATTTATAATAACTAGTATGTCCAAGGAATGACCAGATATCTTTTACAGTTACAAGTTAACAAGTGATTCCTTTGATGACTTTATCTTTTTAGGATCTACCTCTATCCCTGTTTGTGAAATCTTGTGCCCTAATATAATGCTTTCTTGGACCATTAAATGCCTTTTTTACCAATTGAGCCTTAATTTGGTTTCTACAAATCATTTTAGTACTTGCTCTAATTGGTCCAATGCTTAATCGAAGTCCGCTCCATAGGTGGAGAAATTATCCATAAAGACCTCCACACCATTCCCTATTTGCTACTGAAATATACTTAGAACCAAACTGTTGGCACATTTCAAGCCATTACATGGAGCAGGAGTTTCAGTCTATTTAAATAGAAGGAAAGAGAATAAAAATAAAATGAAATACGTGTAAAAATTTGGATGAGTTTTACAGTGATAAAACACATATTTTATTTTAAACCTTACATTGGGTACAGAATGTGATATTTCAGCATATTACATTCAACCAAACTCACACTGGTTTAGCAGCGGTGGCAGACACGAGATTTACATGGCCTGACCATACAAACATATCGATGAGAAACATTAACCAAGAATGGTGTCGGTCCTGCTTTTACAGATTCACATTAAAGCCAATGAACAAAGAAAATTGGATTCTGTGGTAAGAAGAAATAGTGTACTGTATTGAATGCTTTCAGAGACAGGGGCGCATCTTGTGATGTCCAGGCATTGGAAAATCATTTTTGAAGCTAAAAAATGGTACACTTACTCTCGAAAGAAACGCAGTGGTTCGTATCAATACAGCAACCAAAATAAGTGATGCTTGCTGATAAAATTTTGCCAAGAACCGCCAGGAATAACTTCATATTCTTCTTCAGAATTTTGTCAAATACTTACCGCATAGGGTTTCTTTTTCTGTTTACACAGTGAGCCTAATTCCTTGGCCAGAGGTTACAGTAAAATGAATGAAACAGGGTGAAAACGTAGGCGGTTACCATGCCTACACCTATGCCTGCGATTTTGGACGGTTATCAGCAAAAACAAAAAACAAAAACACAAATGTTGAGCGCTTCCAAGACATGGAAGGTGTCTATTTTCTTTGCCAAAATAAGTGATAATCGCGGACGCACTCACACCGTTGGCACTCTACGCGCCAGACTTGAACGCCGCCCACGTATAGGAGTAGGACACCATCGCCAAGGGTTTATAGTTCCAAGCCATTTCACCGCCAATATGGGAGAAATAGCAACTGCTACCGAGCTATGTGTGGAAACGGTTCCAACTGCCATCGTATTCTTGGGGGTTCAGTGGGCGAGACGAGTTCGGCGGAGCGGAGCACAAGCTGCGGAGAAGGGCTGCATACAGGAGAAGCCATTGGGCAACTCGGTTAACTGTAAACTGCATCTTCCATGATATCAGTCGACGTTGGAAAATTATTTACTTTTGGAACGTATATTTTCTCTCATCGGCCATCCCTTAAATTAATTTTATATCCAATTATATTCTTTGTAAAAATGAAACGTGACATTTCTAAAGCCTCAACTTAACAAGATGAACATTGGATATACATGCTGAACACCTACCTCTATATTAAAGATATATTCAAAGACAAAAATTCTTGGGATATTTACCCAATATCATACATGAAGTAGACACTTGTCAGTTGCAGATTTTTTATCTATATGGTGGTTGAAACCACCCAAAATTGTTGTAACTTACCTAACTTGTTGGGCAATTAACCTCCTAACTTGTTGGCCAAGTAATCTCCTAATTGGTTGGCCAAGTTACTTGGGAGAGAAGTTAGGTGAGATATTTTT